>CAOLHI010004644.1:0-105858 GCA_948474755.1 Ctenosaura bakeri | reverse complement strand
AAAAGTATGAATTCTGAACAGAACAGGTCCTAAATTGCCAATAAGCTTTGAAAACTGGGTCATTTTTGGAAGATTTTCTCATAGTAGGAAGATAATTGCTAAAATTACTCATTGCGTCCTTCAAGAAGAAAATTAATGAAGAATTACATCCCTACAAATAACATGCAAGGAATAAGAGCTTGAGGAGTTTACTTTTTGGACTACAGTTCCTGTGACTCCCAAAATCTGAGAACTGTACTTCAAAAAGTAACTTCTTTAAGGTCCTATCCCTTTTAAGCTTGAGTTTGCACAACACAACAGAGAAACATATGAAATAATGCAGTATCTTATTCCAGTTTCATACATCTGTAGTAGTAACTGCTTTCTGCCCTCTATACTCTAATACAGATTACAATGTGCATTCCACATGTAACTATGTATTGAAAGGAAGTTTGTGTGGAAGATAATTCACTCTCTTGTTTGCCACACAATCAACCATGCTTTTTATCCTGAATGATAGCTATATTTACAGCCATGTACTACATTTATAGGTAGATGTTTAATATACAATGGCTGAGATCCTAACTAGATCTGGTGAAGCATAAAGCTCCATCAGAGAGAACTCGACTCCCTCTCCTCATGTGCAAAGCACGCATGTCTCCTGGCCTCCTCCCCTATAACCATTTAGTGGATAGAAGAGGGTAGAGCGGCCAAAGAGCACCTGGCTATCTACTTACACCCAGATAAAGACATCTTCTGGGGCCACCCTGCAGGTCTTCAGAGGTCCTGACAGATAATATAATCTTTGGGCAGCCACCTCTGTGTGTCCAGACACTGTAGGTTGCCTCCACCCTACCCTAATCACTTAATGGCCATTGGGGTACCAGCTAAAAACAGGTGGGTTCTGTGAGCAGAGAGATAATTGCACAAAGGAGGTACTAAATACCTCCTTCTGCAATGATAACAAAAGGAAAGTCCATAGCATAATCTGACATTATACCTGTGCATGTCAGTATAGGCTTCCCTTCCCTGATACTGGGTAGGGACTAGAGTACTGTCAGAAAGCAGAAATGGTCAGTCTAACCCAGTGGTTCTCAACCTTCCTAATGCCACGACCCCTTAATACATTTCCCGTCATGTTGTGGTGACCCCCAAACCATAAAATTATTTTTGTTTTTTATTTTTTTATTTATTTATTTATTAGTTAGTTAGTTAATTAGTTATTTCCAACATCAAATAGATTGGAAACACTGTCCTAAATCACTGCTCTGGATAGACTTCTAATGCCTAAAAACTGGTAACCCTCCCCATTTTTTTTAAGCACAGAAAGCATCCATCAATGCCAGAATTAAGGCAGTAGTTCTAGTTCTGAATGTTAGGTTTCCACAGTTCAAAAAGCCAGTCACTCCTAAAGGTAACACCGAAACAGCCCACATTTTACACAAGGCGCAGGGAGGAAAGGACAGGGAGAGAGGAAAGATGGCGGCGGCATAAGCAGACACGTTTTGTTTCACTCCCACCCCTCCCTCCCTCCCTTAAAGGGAGCGCAGCTGTTTGGACACTTTCACTCCCAAGTCGCACGGGCGCCCCTTCCTTCCTCCTTTCATCCCTCTGAGGGCTTGAGGGGTGGGGTGCGATACCTGCTGTAGCCCTCGACCACGCTACACCCGCGAGCCCCTCTCGGACTCCTCACCTCCACCACCCCCCGCCTGGCAGGGAAAGATGGTGAAACGTCTCCAAACGCGCCCAGCACGCCTCCCTTTTCACCTCCTGCCCGAGCGGGGTCTCCTCTTGCCACCTTTGCCCTCCCGCCCGGCAGGGAAAGGCAGGGAAACGTCCCCACATGCGCCCAGCACGTCTCCTCTCACCTCCTGCCAGCACGGGGTCTCAGAAACAGTGCTCCCATTGGCTGTGAGGCCACCTTCTTTCAAAAGGGGGCGGGATAGAGGAGTGGTGACCCCTGTGAAATGGCCATTCAACCCCCCAAAGGGGTCGCGACCCACAGGTTGAGAACCGCTGGTCTAACCCATCTTCCCTTGGGATCATGAAAGATTTATGGCGCTCACTTGGGACTGACTGTGCACACGCTGCTTTGCTCAACTGGCTTTTGCACATTTTCCCCCCTTCTGAGCTTGCTTTGAAAGCAGTTCCTGTGTATTCCCAAGAGAGCCTCCATAGGTAAGAAAAAATGATGGAAGCTCACTGTTTCGAGATTGCAATATGGCAAGTTCCATTAATTTGACCAGGGGATCCACTCTTTCAGTGGGCAATACTTGGGACCATGCACACATGGCAAGAGGTCCCAAGCAAGCCTCTGTAGGCAAGAAAGAACAGACCCCATGTCAAGTTAATAGAACTTGACATTAGTATGGAAGTGCTGAAAGAATGAGTTGTCAGATAACAGGGCATTGAAAGACTGGGGCTTACTATAACAAAATTCCAACTAATCTATTGGAAGAGCTTATTAAAAAAAGCATTGATTTTATGTTTAAAAGGGTGATTTTACATATAAAAGACACCAGTGATGAGTTGGTTCTGTATTTTAATCCAAACCTTAAAGTTGCTATCCAAGATGCCGAATCTATTTCACAGTTCAGCATTGTGGATAACATTTTTTTAAAGTTCACAGTAAAACGCAGAGCAGATTCCCCACCACAATGGAATGTAACACATCAGCTATCATTGGTAGAAGTTTGTTAAAAAATACTGGAATTTTTCTACACTGTTTGATTTTCATTGTTTAGGATGAAAGGGACTGTGCAACACTCAGCTGATATTGTTCTGCCTATAGCAACACCACTCCCTTTACTTCTGAAGCTGAGGTGAGTGTTGACTCCCATATTGCCAAAATGACACCTGCCATGCATGAATCAGGAATCAGCAGGTTTGGTGGAAACTGAATATTTGCAGAAAAGCAAAACATAAGTGGATTTTTATGGATTTTTATGAAAAAAACTTCTCTACTTGGTTCTAGTATCAATCACAAATCCCTGGGCAAAGCATGCATTCCTCTTCCTTAGTTCTTAGCTGAGGCCTGCCCACCTGCATGACCAGCAACACTGCAACTCTTACTTAGGACTTGGATGTCATTTGTTGTTGTAACAATCACTATTTGCCACAGATTACTTTTGAAAGGCAACAGGGAGCAAATTTGTTGGTTTTTGAGAAAAACCCAGGAACGTAGCTTTCTAAGGCCCATAAATGACACATTTCACACATTACTCATTGTGCAGCATGCAAGTGGCCACCGTTGCGTCTTTTTCCTCTCCTGTTAAACATTTAAAAACAAGGTTTATGTAATACAAAGCAGCATAGGGCCCTGTTGCTTCCCCCTAGGTGACCCTGTTATGTCCACTTAGCCCATTTCCACAATATACTCTTATAGCGCAATTATTCCACTTTCAACATCCTATGGAATCCTGGGGTTTGCAGATTCAGGTGGGGCCAGCCAGCCCCTCCCAAAACTGCAAACCCCAAGATTCCATAGGATGTTGAAAGTGGAATAATCGCACTATAAGAATGTAGTGCAGAAATGGCCCCAAAAAGTGCTAGGTGAAATTGGAGGAGCTGATTGGTCCCTTCTCATTGCTAACACAGGCCACCAACTAGAGTTTGTACGGCTTAAGAAAAGCAGGAAAAGTGTTGAGAAGGAGAAGAAAACAGGAAAAAGTTTCCCAAAAAAACAACAACTGTGAAGACCAAAAAAAAAAAAAAGCTTTAAAGGGTTAGTTAGAGGCACTAAGAGGTGGACTTCAGGGAAGTGTCTACAATTTTTTAAAAAACACTCCCAGATGAAAAAAGGCCAAGTATCCCCACACCCATAATAAAATGATTCATGAAAGAATGCCCCCAAAACAGCATTAAAAATGAATAATAAAGCAAATTGCAATACAAGCAATAGTTACGGTTACGTAGAAGCCAGCAGTATGCTATGAGTTTGGCTTCTGCTGGCGGACTTCAGGGTTCTAGCAGAAAGTAAAATTAAATTTGCAAGCCTAAAGTTCTTATACCTAGAAAGCCATATTCACAGTCCTGGTTTGCTACTGTACATGCCACACTATGGCAGAGCTTAGAACTGCAGCACTTTTTTTTCCTACAGGAAATTACTACTTCAACATTCTAATCATGATTCATGGCTGTTTTCCTCTAAGATGCTTGAATTACAATGCCTGACAAGTTTCAAGACATTATTGGGATAACCAAGCAAGGACCAATCATTCAGTACAGTCGCCCCTTCACATTCACTACAGTTGGGGTGCAGAATCCTTGTAAAAGTGGAAAAATTACAAATATCAAAATGTGTGTGGGAAGGCAGCTGAGGCACGGTGGGAAGAAAGGAGACAACCCTATGCTCCCTCTCCATCACCCATCTCCTTCGTTGGGTGTGGTGGGGCATCAGAAAAGGATTTGTGATGCTGAGAAATCACACTGCGAACCATCCTGAGCTTGCCAGACAGCAAATGGTGGAGGAGGAGGAAGATAAGAGGCAGGTTTCTAAAGGTATGTGCAGCCTGATCAGAGCTTCTGAGAGGGAAGGTTCCTCCAGAAAAGAAGCACCTGAGGTGGATGGGGCAGGAGTTGAAGAAACTTGAAAATAATCAAATCTGTGAAAGTCAAACCTGCTAATGTGGAGGAGTTGACTGTATTCTGTTATTCACGACAAGAGATCTGTCATACTAGATCTGAACAAGGGTGCTTCAAGCACAACTTTAACCGGGCAAACACATTATTGCACTGAAAATTTTTTACAGAGAACAAAGGAATTACGATGTTTTTCACTTGTCACCCTTTCATGTATTTTCCCTGTTCCTTCTCTCTTTGTCTTTATCTCCCCACCACACACACACTAAAAAAATCCATTAAAAAGGAAAAGGCAGAACAGCTGCATATAGTCTTTGGACACATAAGGTTGGGAACCTGCCTGCAAATGGCCCAAATGTTCATCTCAGCCAACACTATGGCCCTTTCCGCACAGGCCTATTAAAACAGTGCAGAGTGACCTCCAATGAAGGTCTCCTGCACCGTGGAGTGGACTGGGGCAGACTACTTTTCGTAGCTCCACACCTCAGTCCACTCTGGAGCGACTGGAACTAGTCGCGCAGCATGCTTTTTAAAAACCTCTTTTAAGAGGTTTTTAAAAAGTACGGAGCATGCGACCCCGTGTCGCTCCGTCCCTGTGCTCCGGTGCAGATTTGCAGGCACGCACTAGTGCGTGCCTGCAGATCTGCCGGGGCCGGGCTTTCGGCTGGCAAGCTTCTCCAGTTGGTAGAGAGCCTCCCCCAACTGGAAGCTGCCATTTTGGATGCCGGAGCAGTGCAGAGCGACGAGCTCACACTGCTCCTCGTCCCGACGGACTTGCCCGGACCCACCAAAAGGTCGGTGAGTAGCAGCAGGGAGCATTTCCCTCACCGTGTGCGGAAAGCGCCTATGTTTCTGACCATAGTCAGCCAGCAGTCTCCAGAAAAAAACTGAGTAAACCCTCTAACCTTGTTTTGCCTAGAGCACCTGTTACCTTGCAGCATGTTTAGTCTGTATAGAAGTACATGTTAGCATTTTTATTCCCTTGAGTGACTCATACAGTGAAAAGGTGCTTTTAAAGCTGAAGAAAGGCTCTGCGATGGAGCTTGGCATAACCAACCTCCTCCTCTGCTCCAATGAACTTTATTCTTGACCCCTTTTCCCACCCAAGGGCAAGGGCTTTATCTTTGCACTCACTCTGGGGTGTTGATCCAGATGATGTCCAAGTGGCAGTAATAAACACACTCTTTATCCTTGTAGGTGTAGCAAGTGCAGCGTCTGGGTCGGCGGTGCACCTCCCCTGGACCAACCTCTTTCTCCACACTGGTGCTGTTAACTGAGAGTGGCCCTTCTGCTGCTGTTGTCTTGCTTTCTTCACTGACTCTCTCCAGCAGCCCCGACAACCTCAGCCCGCTGCTGCTGCTGTTGCCACTGGGAGGCAGCAGGGGTCGAGAGTCGGGCAACAACAAGCCTACAGGTCAAGGAGAGGGAAGGAAAAAACACTAAGTCAAAAAGGGGCATTTCTGTTCACACCTGCAGAAAATGAAGCTTGCAGAAAATGGGCAACATCTGGAGGAAAATTCAAAGATGGACCACCTGCCTTTTCAGAGCATGACCTAACCACTTTGAAGCTCACGATCCTCAGCAGGGTTAACTTGAAAGTAAATTGTGCGTGTGCATGTTTAATATCTAGAATGACAACATCCACAGGCATTTATGGTAACAACAAATCAGGAGCTGTCGACCTGTTATTTAACGATGGCAATAAGTAATCAAAAAATCAACAAGGGAAGGATCTGAGTATGATAAAACAAAAAGAATACAAATAACATTAAGGCAGTTTAGAAAAGGACTTTTTGACTGTTGTCAAGTTGATCTACCATGCCACACTTAAAATGCACTATTTTCGGCCATGTGGCCAACATAATAAGAAGCCTAATCTTGTGTATTGTTGGCTTCCAAATATGTTTTTTGCCCACTCAAAGTATGAAATTTAACCTCACCTACTAGATCTCAAACTGTGGGAAACATCCCCAAAGTTCTTTGAATAATGACAAATACACAAACAGAAGTATGGAGTACGAAACTATCTTACTACAAAAATGGTTGTTTTTGAACATGCTACAATATGTAAATTAGAGGAGAATGGAAGCCCTCTGCTTCTTACTAATCTCTCTCAGATCCCTTTAGTGCCCTGGATTGCAGTAGAGATTAAAGACAGTTTGTCTACACAAGAAAAGTTCAACCAGATTTTTAAAAGCATCATTAAAGCAACAGCCCAGCATCTTTCCTCTGAGACGCCACAGGCACCACATGACACCTGGGTGGTATCTTTTCACTGCATAGGCTGGCCATGTGACACCAAATGTCTTTATTAGGCTTAATCTTGTGCTTTTTATCATCTTCAAAGCACTTGAGATAATTCCAAAGATAATCCTCACTATCCTAGAAAAGGCAAGTGAGAACATTTCTGTATCATCACCACATTCTAATCCATGTTAAGTGTAATTTGGAGGCACCATAGGTTTGTGACAGAGGTTAGACTGGAACTGGAGACTTCCCTGATTATCACAGGCCCAGTCTAAGAAAATGGATTCTCTCCTGTTCAGCAGTACACACAAAATTCCACCAAAACGCACCTCACGACAGTATGCCTCAGAAACACCCCAGATTTTTATTTTTAAGAGAATTGTCATATTTCCTTGATCTAAAGGAAAATCTAGAGATTTAAGAGAAATAACAGCCACAAAAAAAAAGGATTTTTGTCACCAAATGGCTTTATAAAAAATAAAGTAGATACATGTGTTCAAGAAGTTATATGCCTTCAGTCAAGATTTTGTTGTTCTTATTTTTTATGCACAACAATTTGTTTAAGAAATAAGATGATCTTGTATCATTACTAATAGCATTATTAACTGCATTATTAATAAAAGCATTAGTGTTGCTGAACTGAAGTGCATTAGAATTTCTGGATGTTGTAGCATTACATTGTTGTCGTTGTGTGCCTTCAAGCCATTCCAACTTATGGAAACCCTAAGGTAATTACAGGGTTTTCTGAGGTTGAAAACATGTGATGTGCCCAAGGTCACCCAGCCAGTTTCCAAGACCAAGCGGAGAATTGAACCTTGTTCTCCAGGATCACAGTCCAATGTTCAAACCACTATACTATGCTGGCTTTCTAGTATTATGTAGGAGCCGTCCATTTTCATGAGACTGACCAGGAGAGATGGGCAAACTTCAGTCATGTGAGATGTACCTTGGTGGGGTGGTATCATCATCCCCATCATTGTCCTGCAGTCCAGCCAAAGAAGCCAGATCCAAACTCAGTTACTCAGCTCAAACCAGGAGTTTGTGACACAGAATCATATATTTGGAAGAGACCACAAGGGCCATTGAGTCCAACCCCCTGCCATGCAGGAATAGACCATCAAAGCACTTCCAACAGACAGTCATCTAACCTCTGTTTAAAATCCTCCAAAGAAAGAGGTTCCACCACACTCTGAGGCAGCATATTCCACAGGATTATTCTGCAGGGTTGCTATTCTTCTCCACAAACAAACTCAGGAATTCTCACACATTCACAAATCCCCTTCTGGTTCTCCCCCAAGTATTCCTGTTCAGCATTCCAGTTTGCAGAAAATGAGTGAGGGTTGTTTTTTTCTTTATTTTTTTAGCCATTAGTTAAAAACAAGAAATCATTGTGAACCTATTGCAAATCAACCAGGGATCGTCCACTATTTTATTTATTTATTTGTTTTGTAACCCATTTTTCCCCGAGCACATGACCCAGTAGATCCGATCTACCTTCTCCCCAGCCCAACACTCCAAATATCTATGCTGACTTAACCCCCACTGAGTTCAACGGAGATGTATTCCCAGGCAAGTGGATTTCAGCACAACTTGGAAAAGTTACATTTTTGGGACCACAGCTGCAAAAAATTCTACAGGGGCTATAAAACTGTTAAATCTATTGCAGGTTCTCGTCGCACCTTAAAAACAACATGTTTGATTGGGTGTGTTCCCAGGCAGCAACCTTGACCTTGTCAGGTGCTTGGTGCGGCCAGGTGGGGTGAGGGATTCTGGTCATTGTAGTCCAAACCAGTAAAATTTCTGAGTAAAAGTCTGCATATAGAGTCATCCCTCCACATTTCCTAGGGTTAGGGGCACAGGACCCCTGTGAAAGTGGAAAAACTGTGAATAGCTTGATCTCATATTCAACCCACCGTGGATTCCTTTGAAGCATCAGGGCTCCTTCACAGGGCAGAAGCGGACGCGTGGTGGGGCTTCCTGCCACCTCCACTGCGGCCCCACACCATTTTTAATAGGGTCTTACAAGCTTTGTTCGCAGTTTCTCAGTCTCAGGAGGCTTGCAGTCCCTATTAAAAATGGCCTAGGGAGGCGGCAGAAGTGACAGCAGATAAACGGTGAATAATCAAATCCGCAAAAGTGAAATCCACAAATGTGGAGAACTGACTGTACTCACCTGCCTAGGAGGAGTCCTGTTGCTTTCAGCAGGGGACGATTTCTCTGCAGGGCTGCCCATTTTTTAGGGAGGAATTCTACTGAATTCAAGGGGAACTAAATAGGGAATGCACGTGCTCCGGATTCACGCTGCCAGTGACTGAACTCTCGCTCAGGGACTCTGAGGCCATTTCCGCACTGGCCTGTTATAGCGCGATGATTCCACTTTCAACCTCCTCTGGAATCCTGGGGTTTGCAGTTTCGGGAGGGGCCGGACGGCCCCTCCCGAAACTGCAAACCCCAGGATTCCAGAGGAGGTTGAAAGTGGAATCATCGCGCTATAACAGGCCAGTGCGGAAATGGCCTATAGTGCCATCATTCCACTTTCAACATCCTAGGGATGTTGCAAACCCCAGACCCCCATCGGATGTTGAAACTGGAATAATAGCGCTATAACCGTGTGGTGCGGAAGGGCTTCAGCGGCTCTGGGGTGTCACCTCAGAGAAAGCCGTCCCACCTGGTTCGCCCCCGCCCGCCCCCTCCTTCCTTCCTTCCTTCCTTCCTTCCTTTACCTGTACTGGAGACAACTGTCAGTCCAAGAAAGAGGAGGACTCCCAGCTCCATGAACTCCGACGGGACGCGCCTCCGCCCTGAGGCAAACCCTGAGGGGGACGGAAGGCCAGGGGAGAGCGGGCTGGCGGGAAGACCCAGGAGCCCGACCGGGAGGCGGCGAGGGGGACAGGGAAGGCGACCCTCTCCAGCTCTGCCGCCGCCGCCGCCGCCACAGTCCCTCCCTGCGGGCGCCGAGGGAACTCCGGCGTGTCCGCAGCGCTCCGTCTCCCGACGTCGGCGGCCTCGGAGGGGCGTCGTCGCTGTCGGGGAGCCTCTCGCCACCCCCACCCCCCCGCTCTGTGGATTTAGTCCAGGCGGAGGAAGGGATGCCAAGCCGAGGCGCGCTCCATCGCTCGCTGTTGCCAATTAAAAAAGAGAGAGAAGGACCCTCTTCTCGCAACCTCTCCCTCTCTGTGTCTTTTCTCCACAGCTCCGAAGCGCGAAAAGAACGAGCGCGACCCCCACCCGCTACCGCTTCTCCCCGCCGGCTTCCCGCATGGCGACCCAGGTGGACGGGGAGGGGGCGGCCGCCCGGGTGCGCCTCTCCAACCTCGAAGGCGGCGGCGGCGGCGGCGGCGGCGGCGAGGCAACGGGAAGGGGCGCCAAACTCTCGCCGCCACCGAGCTCCGCGCGGCGCTCGCAACCCATCACTCGCCGGGAGGTCTTAACCCAGCGGCCGGCGGGAGGAGGGGGCGGGCGAGGGGGGCTCCGGGGCGGGGCCGCTGCCGAGGCCCCGGCCCCGATTGGCTCCCCCGCCCACCCTGGGCGTTGTATATGCGGGAAGGGAGAGGCGGCGGCGATTGGCTCCTGGGGGAAGGTCGGGAGGGGGAGTGAGGGAGACGGGAGGGTCGGGGTCGGAGGAGGTCTGTCGGCGGCCCCCTTCCCGCTCCTCGTGGCTGGGGGCGGGGGGCCGCCTTCGTCGGTCGCCAAGCGCCTTCCAGGGAGGCCGTCGGGGTTGGCCGGGGGGGGCTCGCCCGGGCTGGGTGGTCGTGGAGTAAATCAGACGTCCTTCAAGTAGCTTGTGAGTCACGGCGACCGTAAGGCGACCCCGACGAAGACGAGACGATCAAGGGGCTTCCTGGGGCTGAGAGGGGGCGACACGCTCAAGGTCACCCAGGGGGTTTCCATGGCACCAGGCTGGCTCTCAGAAAGCAGTTCCCCCCCTCCACCCTTTCAGAGGTAAAAACCTGGAGCCCAGTGGCATTTCCGCACTAGCCTGTTGTAGCGCGATGATTCCACTTTCAACCTCCTCTGGAATCCTGGGGTTTGCAGTTTCGGGAGGGGCCGGCCGGCCCCTCCCGAAACTGCAAACCCCAGGATTCCAGAGGAGGTTGAAAGTGGAATCATCGCGCTACAACAGGCTAGTGCGGAAATGGCCCAGGCTGGAGGGGCAGCTGCCCAGCATGCTTTGATGGTGTAGTCCTGCAGGGCAGCGGGTTGGACTGAATGGTCCTCGGGGTCTCCTCCAGCTCCCCCATTCTGGCCATGGCCGCCCTAGCCTGTCACAGGGCTGTCATTTCCCTTTCTTTTTTTCCTTTCCCAATTTATTTTTATATAATATTGCATATAATAAAATCATACCATACATATTGTTCATCCCATGTTTCATTACATATACAGTTATTTACATATTTTCACGGAAATGTATTTCTTATTCTCACTTCAACATACATATATCATGTTATTTTATTACATTTCCTTGGCCTCCTTGCCGTCTCTCCCAGAACCTTTTCAACGCTACTTTCTTGAAACTCCCCAATATCTTATTATGGAAAAAACCAAAACTTACCCATAACTTTTCTCTCCATTTACTCAGTTTTGGCTTCACCTTTTCAAAATGTCCTTTCTTCGTTATACATAGTTTTAATAGTTATACATAGTTTTAATAATATGTTTTAGTGATATATATAAGCGCTTCCCCTGTCAAATACTTTTGGTCATATTATTTTTTTATTATTTTTATTTATTTATTTGTATCCCGCCTCTCCATATGGATCGAGGCGGCGAACAACTTACAAATAGCATGTATTTCGAAACAGTTCTATACATGCCCCCAACAAGCTGGGTACTCATTTTACCGACCTGCGAAAGGATGGCTATATATATATATATATATATTCTTATATCATTCTCTCCCATAGTAACCTCTATCATAATATCTACTTTACAGTATCTAAATCAGTCCCAATGTCCTTTTGTCTTCATGAATTGTGCAACTTGTTGCCATTCATTCTCAATTGAGTCAGTGTGCTTCCCTTTTAAATGTAAAAATAAGATGTCAGATTGTTTTAACTCAGTTATTTAGGGAGGGGCCTTTGAGGCACTGCAGACCCCAGGACTCCATCCGATGTTGAAAGGGAAATAACAGCCCTGTAACAGGCTGGTGCGGAAATGGTCTCTGTGTGGCCAGGCAACATCAGAGTGGGGTCAAGATAGCAAAAGGTATTTGCAGGGAAGAATAGAGAGGCTGCAGCAGCTTGATTTTGCCCAGCCTCCTGGGAAGGGCAAGATTCCAGGTGAAGATGGAAGACCTTCCCTTTCTCCCAACTGCCATTGCCCTGGCCTGAAAGGGAGAGAGGAAGAATCAGTAACTACCGGACTAAACTACCTCTCCCACTGCCGCTCTCTTTCCTGGCGTGTCCTGTCTTCAGATCGTAAGCCTGAGAGCAAGGAACCGATTTTTCTTGTTCTTTTTCTTGTAAAGCACCAGGTACATCGATGGCAGTAAATAAATAAAGCAAGCCACAGACTCTCCACGCCCTTATAGCTGCTGTGAATTGCCTTCTTACAGGGAGCGACTCTATGGCCATTTCCGCAGGACACTCTTATAGCGCGATTATTCCACTTTCAACATCCTATGGAATCCTGGGGTTTGCAGTTTTGGGAGGGGCCAGATGGCCCCTCCCGAAACTGCAAACCCCAGGATTCCATAGGATGTTGAAAGTGGAATAATCGCGCTATAAGAGTGTCCTGTGGAAATGGCCTATGAGAGGTCTCCAGTCTCCCTACTCAGGTCTTGCAAACTCAAGGCCGTGGCTTCCTTGGTTGAGTCTATCCACCTGTAATGCAGTCTTCCTCTTTGCCTATTGCCTTCCACTTTACCAAGCATCGTTGTCCTGTCTTCTCAGGATATGGCCAAAGTACAAATCTCAGTTTAGTCATCTTGGCTTCTAGGGAGAGTTCAGGCCTGACCTGCTCTAATACCCATTTATTTGTCTTTTTTGACAGTCGGTGGTATCCAGCCCTACTCACACACACCCCCACCAAGTTAATTGAGTGCAAACTACTTTTGACTCCGTTTGCAGCAACTGAAGTACCCTGAGGAGAAGGGGAGAAATGGGTGGAAGAGACAGATAAATGGACGTTTTAAAAGAAGCTGAAAATAGTAGGACAGCAGGAGATTATTTAAGACCAACCCTGCCAAATCAGGATAGCCAGAGCATATGCGAAACTCTCCAGTTCTATGTGGACAGCCCCTGTATGGGTCCCCTTAGCTGCCCATACTGGTGCTGCACACAGACACACACCTTTTGGACTGTAGTTCCACCAATGGAAAAATGCTGCTATGAACAGAGTGGCTTTTAGAAGTCTCCCCACCACCACTCCCCCCTCCTGGAGAGCAATGACATTTACCGCGCATCTAGCCCATATTTTCTGGCTGCGGAGCCACTGAGGAAGTGGGTAGGTGGCACCTGGGGGTCAGTGCTTCATGGACTGTGGCCCCCATTACTCATCTGGGACACAGGCAAGGAAGATACTGAGAGCCACCCGTTCCCTCAGACTTAAAAGGGACTGATTCTGGCCACAGGGAGGATTTTTCATGGTCTGGCAGCACTGCCAAGCACAAAGGTGGCACTCCCAACAGTTGCACAGTGGTGGCAGCTCCCAACAGTTCAGCCCTCCCTCCCAGATTCACAAACGCGCACACACACTGCACAAAATAGAATTCTCCATTTTTGGCATTGCTCCAGCAATGGGCAGCCAGAGATAGTGGATAAGGAGGGCTGTAGCAATCAAGCCGAGCATCAGCATCTCATTCAGTGTGTGGGCATGATAGTGCCCATTGATGTGAATAGTTCTGGTTGCCTCAGCATGCTTTATTCCCCCCCCCTTTTTAAAGTTTATAGTCAGGACAAGGTGTGTGTGAAATGCTCTTAGCTACAGATTTTCATGGTCTCAATTTGTTTTAAAAATATGTTATCTCTTTGTAAACTGCTGTCGTTGTGAGCCTTCAAGTCATTTCTGAGTTATGGCAATCCTAAGGCGAAACTATCATGTGGTTTTCTGGCGGCTGAGGTAGTGTAATGTGCCCAAGGTCACCCAGTGAGTTTCCATGGCCAAATGGGGAATTGAACTCTGCTGTCCAGGTTGTAATCCAGTGCTCAAAGCACTACACCACACTGACTCTCAAACTTTTCCCCTCCTCAAAGGGTGTCTACCAAATAAATGCATTTAGTATCCAAGCAACAGAAACCAGTTCCATTTATTTGATAGCCATGATGTTGGTACAATTATGGCAAGTTTTACATGCACAGCTGTACAGGCTCACAGCAATGTGTCATTTTAATTGGCCTGCAGACTTCTGACTTAGCAAGTTTATTGTGGTATATGCTTTCATGGACATGGTCCACCTCCTCAGATGCACAATGTGTTGTGCATAAGATAGCAGATGTATTTATACACGCAAGACACAGGAGAAAATCATGAGAGAACTGGGAATGTGTAGGATTTCATCTATTTAAGGAATCTGCATATGTTCCAATTTGTGTGTGGCCAAAGCAACATCAGTGGGAAGGGCATGATCCAGCCCCTCCTCTCCTCTCCCTTTCACTAAGTTAACTGAGTGCAAAATGCTTTGGTACTTTTTTGAACTCAGTTTGCAGTAACTGAAGTGAGCTGAGGACAAAGAGGAAAAGTGAGAGAAGGAAAGAGAAACTGGACATTTTAAAGCATATTTACTCACAGGTCATTGATTTCAATGCTCTTGTTTCCAAATAGGCTGACTAGTGAGGTTCTTGTTCAGAGATCATGAACACTTCTAAATGTGGCCACTTTTAAATGTCCTGACACATATAACTGCTACTACCTTTCTCAGCTTTGGGGAGGGAATAGGTCAAGAGTTAGTCACAGCACTAGCAACCTCTGTTGTCATATCAAAGCAAAAGTATGATCATTACCTCTAGGCTACCTCCTGGTGTTCTTGCTTCTAGACCATAAATCTGTTGTAGACCATAAATCTATGCGCCATTTGCAAAGGTCTTCAGTACCAATTATAGTTGCTAGTGTTTGTTCCCAAAGGACTTTTGAAAAGTGTCAGGACAGCCTGTCAACATTACTTCCTCTATATTTTGGCTGCAAACCCATATCTCTGCACCAATTGAAAATATTCAGATACATCTCAACACAAATGCATCACAACAAATACACTATGCTGATGATACACTGGTTGATAGATGCCATGCCCTTTTTTGCTTCTTTTTGCTTCTTCATGAGAAATAAAATAGGGGAGAACTATTTTTTTCATATGAAGAATCTATAAACCTGTACAGTATATTTTGCTAAGAAAATGGGATGTTTTGCTCTGATTGAGAGCAAAATATTGCATCATTGCTGAGCTCATGTCCAGAAATGAATAAACTAAAATGAGTTCATAGATGCTCCCAATTAGCCTGTATGTAAACTAAGAAGCTGCAAATATAACTGTTGTAGTACTCATGCATGGCTCTGTGACACAGGCATGGTTTCCTTGGCTTGAAGGAACTGCTGCAAGCAATAGAACAACAAACTGTCACCCCGTGATTAATAAAATCATTTACACTGTATAAATCTTGTGTTGCTAGATTTCACCCCTGTGTATTGTTGTTGTGGCGGTGGTTTAAAAAACACTCTGTATTGTTAGCAGTTGTCAGGCTACAAGCCAACACCTCCAGCCAGCTTCTACATTTGGAGCACTTCCCAGCTCCAAAGAAAAAAGACATTACTTTATATCACAATGAGTAGCAAGACTACACTGATTCACAGCGTTTTTAGTTTGCAGTGATCAGCATTTTCATGGTAAATCATGAAGGAGAGAATAGCTAGATATAACTCATCAACCAACGAGGCATTTACAAGAGCCATGAGTCTTCTTCATTTTTATTAATATTATTATAGCCTTTTTTCAAAAGTTCCAAGATTACTTCTTTTTCCCAAGACCTCATACCACAATAAAAACGATCTGGGGAACATCATCATTTTTTTATAGACTTAGATTCTTGTAGACTCAGTTCTTGAGGAGTAGCCATTTTAAGCTGTTGTAACAAATAGGGGTAGCATCCTGTAGAGGACCAGCATGGTGTAGTGTTATCAGCCTTTGACTATACAACCCTGGAGACCAGGGTTCGATTCCCCGCTTGGCTATGGAAACCCACTGGGTGACCTCTGACACGTCACACAGCCCCAGAAAACCTCATGATAGGTTCACATTCAGGTCATCACAAGTCATAAACAACTTGAAGGAACACAACTGCAACAACATCCTGTAACCTCTTAAAAGACAAAGGCTTGAATCTTTACTTAGTCATATTTAGAGCAGATCCATAGAAATCAGTGGGATGTCTTCATTTATTGTTTAAAAGTATCTCCTCCTTTTGTGCCAGAAAGGGGCCAGAAAAAGGACCTCAAGGCAGCAGACAACAATCACATTGAAACAAAAGGGAAATCCAATTAAAACATAGTAAGAGATTAAAATGCATTTAAAAATAGATCCATTTTTAAAAAGAAACAGAAGCCTCCTTTTCATTAAAACCAAGTTTGTTGCCAAAGGCCTGATAGAATAAAATAGTCTTGGCCTGCTAGTTTTTAATTAGTGTGATTCATTTTAGTAGTTCTCTTTCAAGTATGATTAAGCAGGGATCCAAATCTGCTGGATTTATTGAGGCATAAACTTTTATAGACTAGAATCTACTTTGCAGACACACATAAAATGCACCCAGAAAGCAGAGTCCACATCCTCCAACTGTCTCAGTTTAGTAGGGACAGTCCCAGATAATCCTCTGAACACTTGCTGATTACACCAAGTGCAAAGTCAACCTAACAGTAATAAAATGCATTTTCCCCTATTAGCAGCAATCAAAGTTCAAAATGAAACATCCAGAGCTCACGCTTTTATCCACCAACTTCCTTTGTGATATATAATGCAAGCGTTTTTAACAGAGGACATCCTTCACATGTTTGCTCAAAGGCTGGCCCCTTGAGTTCAATGAGATTTAATCCTGAATGCATGAGTATATGCAGCCTGAATGAATTTTCCACTGCTGGTGATGCAGGTGGGGAAACTCTTGAATAAACCAGTAAATTAAGTCATTTTCAAGATGAGAGGTCTGTGAGCACTTTCAGTCAAGTCTGATTTCTGAATGTCATTTAAGCAGCACAGATCTTAGCTTATTCACTGGCAACATGAGAATGGTTAGAGGCACGTGTGTTCCATTTGTGCTACTGACTGAAGCAAGAATTGTGGAGGGATTGCCACTCTTACGGCCCACCTTTTTTTTTTTTTGCCAGATTGTGTCATCTACCTTTGTCTGTTACCAGATTGTTTATTCCTGCTGTGTAAATCCCATAAAGAGCATAATAAACTTTTTGGGCAGGGGGCCAGGAGGAGCAATCAACAAAACTAAGGAGCATCAGGATTTTATACAGCTTTTCTTTTAGGAAAAAATAATATTAGGGCAAAACAGAAAGCAGGCAAGGGACAATTCAGCAATAAGCTTAGCACCTGGAAGCTGTGCTGATGTCAGTGTAATCTGAGAAATTTGAACATACGCTTCATTCTTCCATTGAAACCAGCGAGACTTCAAAGAGCTTAACTTTGGCCAAATTGCACCCGTAATCATAGAATCACAGAATGTTTATCTTTATTTAGATTTGTTCAGGTCAGGGTAGGCAGAAGCTAGATTGGGATCTATTCAAATACATCTCTGGGTGATTTGAAGTAGATTGATAAGGAGTTCAGCTGTGCTGCCTTGAATTTAAAAAAGTAGCAGCTCTTCATGTTGAAAGACTGTGAGCTCTTTTCAGCTCTGATATTCTAAACAAATCCCTGGTCTCAGAATTCTTTTCTTCTACGTATTTCATTTACAGCAGATATCACTTGGTGGATCTTAGGACTCCAGGCTACTGATTTCTCAAAGAAAAAAAAATGTGCATCACACCTACTTGAACTATGATAATTTAGTTCATGAATATGCAACATGTGCCTACAACTGTTGCTAGACTAAAGTTCCTATCATTCCTCCCCATCAGCTATGCCGGCTAGGGTTGATGGGAGTTGCAATCCAACAAGTTGCCAATCTCTGGCTTAAGTTAATATGGGTATCACAGGTTTGGAGAAAAGAACAGCACTGTAGAAATTTAAAAATCAGTGCTACTTTGTAAGCAATCTGTGATTAATTGGTTGTGTTGCCATCATTTCTCATTCCATTGTTCATTCAAAAGAATTTGGTTAGGGCAATTGTAATGGTCACTAAATGCATCTAGCTATGAATCCTCTCAGCATTCAATTATTTTGTTCAGCAGACTTTGGCTCCCCCTTTGGACCATCCTAAAAAGGTTTGCGTGAGTAGACTGTTATTGCCATGCATTTTTTTCAATTGATTGCATAGCATCCTCAGTCCAAGCCCTCTGACTTCACTGATCTAATGTATACCTAACTGAATTCAGAGTTTAGAAAGGGTACTTTTAAGAGTACATCTGAATTCTCCAGTCAAAATGGTCACAGGCCATGCTAGCTTGGGGATTTTGAAAGCTATGGTCCAGAAAACTTTTTTTGATCTTTGGGAAGTACCATGCTTCAGAAAACTATTTTTTAAAACCTAGCAATAACTTCAGTTTTTCCCCCAGAACAAAAACAACCCCAAACAAGCGTTCAACTATTCATACATACTTTTGGATACAAGATTTTCATAGACACATGAAATTCCAATGCGTATCTCCAGATCTTCTTTCCACAATGGTTTGCCCATTGACTTCAGTGGAGAAAGATGATAAACATACATGTTATGCTCCAGATGGAGTTCTGCTCCTTGCCTGGAATCTTTAAACAGCTCATCCACATAATGGATGGACACCCATCTGTACAGTTGGCCCTCTTCATTTGTGGGTTTGACTTTCATGGATTTGCTTATTTGTGAATTTCTTCAACCTCTGTCCCATCCCCTCTTCAAGCACTTCTTTTCCAAAGGGACCTCTTGGCAGCTCCAATCAGGCCACATAGCCCTTTAAAGACCTGCCTCAGGTAGGGGTAGGGGTGGGGGTGGTCCTCCTCCACCACCACCACCACCACCACCTCCTCCTCCTCCACTCCACCTCCTCCACTACCACCACCACCACCAACACCACCTCCCCCCCCACTGCTGCTGCTGCTGCTGCTGACCAGGTAAAGACAGCTTGCAGCCCAAGTTCTCAATACCATAAACCCCTTCCTGATGCTCCCCCTACACCCAAGGAAAGAGATGAGTGAGAGAGATGAAGTACAGGGCCACCACGCCAATCTCCCCTTAACTCTCTTTTCCCTAACCTGGTGTAGACCCTGAATGCCCACTTTCCCCACTGTGCCTCAGCCCCCTCCCCACAGACATGTGCACATATTTTGATATTTGTGATTTTTCAGCTTTTGTGAGGGTCCTGTGTTCCCTGACCCTAGCAAATGCAGAAGGCCAACTCTATATTAAAGTTGCTGTTTTAACAGTTTTGAGTTTTCAAAGAAAAAAAGATTTTATGGAATCATCTAGTTTTCTGTTTCTTAATTTACTTGAGTTTCACAGGTCATTTGACAACTCCCAGAAAGTTGTTTTTGCTTGATTTGATTATGAACAGTTGTTCCTAGTAGCTGATTTGGTGAACTGTTAAATCCCCAGGAACAGTGATCCCCATCTCCATGTGTTCAGGGATTAGATGTTTCCTTATTTGCACCAAGAAAGATGACAACAGAACTGGGCCTTTTTCTGTTATGACAACAGTCTACCCTCCCTAACAGTGTAACATTTAAGCTTCCAGTTGTATACAGCCAAGTAAACCACAACAGCAAATGAAGCAATATTCATTGTGATGGCTGACAGTGCAAGTCAGATTCCCAGATGTTTTTCTCAAACTAAATCTATTAGCTGTTGAAAGTGTAAATATGCGTCCATTCCTCCCTCCCAAGACATTTTTCTCAGTCGAAAAGAGGCCATGCTAGTTGGGAAATTTGGGAAGTGTTGTCTAAAACAAACTTTTCCAAGCTGTGTATCTGGTACAGGTATACTCATTTAACAAAATGGATGTGCCCCTGTGCATAATGTCTTCAACAGAAAATTTGAAAACTAACAATATGCACATGTGAAATAAAACAGTCAAGTCAGGTAGGCCTTTCATAAGTAAACAAAAACATTTTGAACCTTCTAGAGACCATTTGAAGGTTTCTTCCAAAATGCAGCAAGGGGTAACTTTTGCTTTCATCAGTCTCCATTTTTCTTTTGATTTTTATTTTGGCAGCCAGACTTACAGATCTCATGGTTTTGATCCTGGATTGTAGTCATAGGTCTGCAGTAAACAAGGCAGTAAAGATCATCAGGAGAGGCCCTAACCTCAGTTTTACTACATTCACAAGCACAGTTAGTGGGGATGCAAGCGAGAGGCCTTCCTGGTGGCTACCCCTAGACTCCGAACTTGTCCTATCTTAGTCAAAGCAGCTCAGTTGATAACTCAAACAAAACAAACTGAATAGCTCACAGCTCGTTACTTACTTTTAGGCAATAAGTGCAAGGTCATAAATAAAGTCCAACAGAATTCTAAGGCAAAGTGAGTCCAAAGTCACCCAGGGTAATTCACAGTCAGGCACAGAGTTCAGCAAGATATCCAGCAGGGTGGAAGGTCAGATAAGCTCTGACAGCTCCTGGAGGGGAAGAGCAACAGCTATATAGATCAACAGCCTAATGCAGCTGTTGCCTGGTTCATTGTTGCCAGTTATAAATTCTCTGAGATCAATGTAGGTTTTCTCCTTGTTGTCTGCACTTGGCAAAGATGAGTACTGGTAAGTTATCTTCTGTGTCTAAAGGGGTAGAACTCTGCTGGAGCTGGCACTGCCCCCGGTCTGTTTGTGGCACTGTAATCTCTTCCTGTACAGCAGGTCCTGGCATGCCCCCTGTTTCAGCCTCTGGCATGTCCTCTGTTTCACACTCTGAGTCAGACTCCATGTTCTGGAAGCCAGGCATGACAGAACTCTCTTCTCATAGAGGCCAGAATGGCCCTTTCCTTATTGTCCTTCCATTGGCAGGCAAACCTTTTTTATTCTGACAGCTTTTAATAGTGAAAGATTTTAAAGAATGGATGCAGGGAGTCTGTATAGTAATAAACCGTACTGTTTTTAATAGCTTTTTAAAATTTTAAATTGCATTTTATTTCTTTTGACTAGCGATTTGAAATGTTGTAATATTGTGACATGTTTAATTCTGTTTTAATATTCACTTTTTAGGTTTTTAACTGAATTATTCTTCTAAACTGGAAAGCACATTGAGTCTCAGTTCTGGGATGAAGGCAGGATACAAATAATAACTACAATTTTCTGCTAGTAATGTGGTGTCATTTGTATATCTTACACTGCTGACGTTCACTCCTCCAGGATTCATATCACTTTTCTCCAAGTCCAATCCTGCTTTATATATTATATGTCCAGGGTACAATTTAAACAGATAAGGTGATGAAATGCATCTTGCCTGGCCCCCTTGCCAAATGGAAACCATTCCATTTCTTCATATTCTGTCCTGACAATAACCTCTTGCCCTGAATAAAGGTTACACATCAGGACAATCAAATGCCATGGAACACCCATTTCCAGTGTGCATTTGCAATATGATCCTTAGGGTCTCTTCCTTTCCTAACTGTAGTTTTGACATCTGGCATTTCTTGCTCAATATATGGTACAAGTTTTTGATGTAGAATTTTGAGCATCACTTTGGTTGCATGCAATGGTCCTATGGTTAGTGTAATCCCTCGTATCCCTTTTCTTGGGGATTGGAATGTATATCGAGCATTCCCAACCTGTGGGCCCTTCTTTAGTTTATCATATTTGTTGACAGATTTTAGTTGCAACTAGAGTACGATCCTCTCTCTGTAGATACTCTATTGGTATGTCATATGTTACTGGTGATTTATTTCTCTCAAGTACTCTGAGGGCAACTTCCACCTCATTTTCTAAAACTGTAGATTCATTTTCAAATGGTTCCTCCTTGAATGAATCTGTCATACTTTCATTTCTTTTCTTTTTTTTAATGGTATTTTGGTGTGTTGCTTCCATTGTCTTTTTCTTTCTACTTGGTCATGTAATGTGTTTTCCTTGTGTTCGTATAGCTTCCCCATTCTTAGTTTAAATTTCTCTTGATTTTTCAAATCTTGTGGAAAGGTCTCTTGTTCTTCCTGTTCTACCATCATCTTTTATTTCTCTGGCATTGATTACTGAGTGGTTTTCTTTGTCCATGTGCAAAAGTCACAGAACAGTTGCATTCTGGGTTTTGGCCCTATTCATGCTTCTCACATTCCATGTCCCTATAAGATGTGTTGTGCAGCTTTGGACTTCATTTCACCTCTGAGGGCATCAACAGCTGAATATTCTTTCAACTTGAGTCCAATTGTGTCATTAGCCACAGTGCTACTCAGACCTATCCTTTGCTGTAGCTTGTTGAGTCCAGTCTGGGAGCCTCATATTCTGGCACTATTTCTTATTTCATTTTCGATTATCTCATCATTGGATTTCTACAGTAAAAAAATATTCAAAAGCAGTTTATTGTGCCTCCTTCTGCAGTTGTGATGCCACTGCAGTTGTTTCAGAGATCCTCAGCCATTGCTAAACGCACGCACGCACACACATCATCTCATATACTCAACATGCACTCCACAAAATGTTTGTGTTCCCTGTTTCTGAGTCTGCTCTTAAACTTGACTAAGGGTGAGTATTTCCATTCATGTGCATTTAACTCTGGCAGATTAGTAATTATTGGAAGCAGATGTTTTAATATAAGGAAGAGAAACCTCTGTTAACAATCAGACTTAAAGAATTATCGTTACCACATGCAAATCTACTGTGATAGTAGCTTAAATGGCTTTGAGGGTTTTTTTTCCTTTTTCTCATTAATAAATTTAAATTGGGTCCTTTGTAATTTATGATTAAAGCATTCCTGTAAAAAATATAGAAACTTTTGAGAAAATAAGGTTCTCATACTTGAGAGAGCTCAAAATGCAGCAAACAACTGTTCCAGAGTAAAGTCTTGCTGTTTCTTTTGCTGGTTTGGTTTTGTTTTGTAATTTTGTGTAGCTGTTGGAGAGAAATCATTTCAAAGTCACAAATGGTATCAGTGAACATCAGATGTGTATTAACCAACATTCCTTGAAGAAAAATATAAGGAAGGTTTCTCAACAAGGATTTCCTGGAACTCTAGGGTTATACAACAAGTTGCTAGGGATTCCACAAGAGATATTGATTGGGAAAAAAAAATTTTTTTTAAAGTATAGATATAATGGCCAGAATCCTACTGGGTAGTTGTGAATGCATAATGCACTCATAACTGCTTCATATTCACAGTCTCTACATATGTCCCTGTTTAAGAGATACATAGGGACTATGAAAGTCCATCAGTCCTCACTTACTGGTCGGCAGCTACTGTGATCAACAAGTATCTGTTCCCCTGTTGATCAGGAAACAGCTGGCTGATGGTCCCACTCACCCCCATAGCAGAGCAATCTCTACTATGAGAGGGATTGTGACCAGGGCCATTTCCGCAGTAGCCTGTTATAGCGCGATGATTCCACTTTCAACCTCCTCTGGAATCCTGGGGTTTGTAGTTTCGGGAGAGGCCGGCCAGCCCCTCCTGACACTGCAAACACCAGGATTCCAGAGGATGTTGAAAGTGGAATCATCGCGCTATAACAGGCTACTGCGGAAATGACCCAAGACCCTGTTTCTGCCTGTCACTGTCACAACATTCATGCAATGGGATGAGGGCCCTGGTCAGCCACTTCCTGAGAAGCAGGAGACTAGATCTCTGTCAATCACAGCAGTTGCTGACGGTAAGTGGGGATTGAGGAAGGGGTTCAGCCAGGATTCACTATGTTGCTATATACATACGATGGCGATGTAGCAACATAGTACATAGAGGATTCTGTCCAATAATTTTTATGCATGGGTTTCCTGAGACCCTTAAAAACATTCCAAGGGTTCCTCCAGGGTAAAAATGTTGAGGAAGGTTGATCAAAAGGTTTCAGATTGAAATGAGTTGTTGTGCTCCTTCAAATCATTTCCAACTTATGGTGACCCTAAGGCAAATGGTGTTTTCTGGCGCTAAGAGTATGCGACCCACCTGAAGTCACCCAGTGGGTTTCCATGGCCAAGTGAGGAATCGAACTCTGGTCTCCAGGGTCACAGACCAATGCTCAGACCACTGCACCATGCTAGCTGTCTTGAAATGAGTTGGTGCTGCCTAAAGCACGAATTCATATTGGTATAACTGACATCCACTTCAGCTAGGTGTGAGGAGAACTTCTCATTTGATTGTGCCACAAATTGGCAACACTTACCATACATTTAACCATAAGGAGTCCTGTAGCATCTTTAAAACAGAGTCACTGTGGCATGTGCTTCATGGACACACAGTTGACTTCCTCAGATGCACAAAGTACAATCTTGGATGTTCAGGTGTATCTACAGGGCATATGATTGCAGTTCTATCTTTAAATTTTTGTTCACTTTGCTGTCTACGTACCACACTCAACCATTTGTACAAGGCATGTACCTGAACCTGTGAGGGGGTGCTCTATGTCTGTGAAGAACAGACTGTGTGTTTACAGTGCTCATGCTCTAACATATCTGTTAATGGTGCTGCAGGATTCTTTGGCCATTTCCACACTACACTGTTATAGTGCTATTATTCCACTTTCAACATCCTGTGGAATTCTGAGGTTTGTCGTTTCCTGAGGCCAAAGAGCTCTCTGGCTGAGAATTCTAAATGCCTCTCCCTAAACTGCAAATCCCAGGATTCCACGAGATGCTGAAAGTGGAATAATAGTATTATAACAGTGTAGTGCAGAAATGGTCTTAGTTATTTTAACTATAGGAGGCTAGCATGTAGAGATGGAAAAGAATATTCTCAATTATTTGTTTACCAGTCGAAAATTGGTTTCCTGACAGTAGGGGAAATCTGCCAGGAAGAGTAACGGAACAACAAGACTTTTGCACAGTCTTATTCCAGTATTTGAACATTCCAGAGTATTTTGTGGGAATTACTCTATGGAAAAATACATAGGGGGTGGGTTTGGTGTAAAAACCATGTTCTCTGTGAAGAAACTGTGTTTTCTACACACAAAACATGGAGTTTTTTTAACGCAAAAAGCACAGTCAAAAACTGCACCAAAGACTGTGATGTATAATATTACAATGATGGAGTTAACACTGCTGACATGATACACAACAATATTAGTGAATTGTGATGATGCACCATGACATACTATGCAAGATGTCCCATTGCACAACAGGGGCTCCCACTTGCAACTGCCATGCTGATGGCTCCATATGCATAATGATCCTGATGGCATAGCTATAGCTCGACACCCCCATTGAAAATGCAGTGTTGCAAAAGAGTTCAAGTCAAATTTATGAAACTGTGAGTCAGTTTATGGTGATGTAACTTTGCAACAGGATGCCAACCCATATGTATCTCAAAAGAGCCATTCCCATGAAACACTTTGGGGATTTGAATAGGGGGGGCTATGGAGGAAAAATATTCATTGCCCCCTCTAACAGGGAGAAAACTGCGATATTATTCATCTTTGCATGCAAGGATAAAATAATCAAGAAATTACATGGCTATTAACATGGCTACATCTTTGAATCTTGCTGTTTATTGAACTTCTCTCTCTCAAATGCACCTGAAAGAAAACTGGGGGGATGTACCACTAGGTTCCCAGAATAGGTCCTTAGTATGATCTGGGTCATTTCCCAGACTCTACAACTGGTGGGTGGCAGGAGCTTTCCCAGACAGAGATCCCAGGTCTGTTCTCATTCCATCAGCTGAACAACACAAAAGCAAAGAGAAGCAAGTATATATTTAAAGCAAAGATAAGGGCAATACTCATGGAAACACTTTGGAATGTGGAACAGCTGAGAACGGTGACACTAGAATTCCCAAACTGAGCTTGCAACCAGAATCCCTAAGACAAGTGACCTCAATGCATTCCAGATTCTATATTTATAATATCATAGAATAACACTGGAGTGCTCTTACATACCCACAAATTTCTTTAACAGCTGTTTCTCACATCTGGCCTATCTGCCCATCTTCAGGTTTGAAACCAACAGTCAGAAGCTGGTATCACAGAGTTTTCCCACTATGCTCTTGTCTACACAAACATCTCTTTGCTGACTATTCTGCGTTAATATGTATAGAGACACTGCCTGTGAATTGCAAACAATATAGACAACAATAGATGTCTAAATAAACTGAGGGCACCAGGTCCAAACTAATCTTTGACACTATGCCTGCCAGGCCTAGTCAGTACTAGGATGAGGGACTGCAAAGGAAGGTGCTGTTGGCTATATTTCAGAGGAAGGCGATGACAAAACAGCCTCTGATTATTGTATTTGCTGGCATATAAGACTCACTTTTTTCCCCAAAAAATACTGCTTGAAAATGGGGTGTGTCTTGTACACCGGTGTGTCTTATATGCCAGTAAATAGTACTTTCTGGTGTATAAATGGGGTGCATCTTATACACCAATATGTCTTATATGCCAGCAAATACAGTATTCCTTGCCCAAGAAAATTCAAAGGGTTGCCATAAATCTGCAGGTGGCCTGAAGGCACAAAACCAGAAAGAGAAATACCAACACATCTTCTGACAGATCTCCACTGAGAAAGGATATCTTTTCTATAAAAAGTCCCATCATATCATAATTACGACAACCACCTTAGAGAAACACTTTTTGTTCTCCATGCCATATAGACAAAACAAAAATGCATGCAAAATCCACTTTCTCCTAAATTTAAATCAGGGTTTGTTAATTGATGCATGAACCACTGGCAGGGGGTCTGCAGCCATGGTACAAAGATTGTTTTCCCTTTGATTTCCTTCCTGTAACTTTTAATTTCCTCATATCATGGTGAATTTTACTGTAAATATTTAATTTCTTTCAAGTGTTCATTGTACTCCCCCCCACCATTTCAGACTATTCTATGTGAAGGAATCCATTTGCAATGCCATAAAATTGCAAAGTGTTGGGAGTGTATATTTATGTGTATTTTTCTGGGGAGGAGGTTCATAGCTTTTATCAGATTCTCAAAGATGCCTGTGACCCAGAAAAGGTTAAGACTTAATTAATCTGCTTTATATCCCATCGTTATCCCAAATGAGACTCAAAGCCAGCTTACAATGCAAGTTTAAAACAGAACAGTTAAAGCAATATGAAGTACATCAGTGGAATCAATGGAATTAAAACACAACATTTAAGACAGGAACCTAAAAGCAATGTAAAAGACATGAAGTACATATTAGAAAAAAAAGCACACCTAATTAAAAACAGCACACCTAATCCCTGGTCAGTTAAGGCTGAAGGCCTGTCTAAACAGGAAGATCTCTCCCTGCTGGTGAAATGACAGCAGATTGAACCTCCCTCAGAAGAGCCCTGGTGGCGCAGTGGTTAAATGCCAGTACTGCAAGCCACAAGGCTGTGAGTTCGATCCTGCTGGGCTCCAAGGTTGACTCAGCCTTCCATCTTTCCACAGGTCAGTAAAATGAGTAACCAGCTTGTTGGGGGCATGTATAAGAAATACATGCTATTTGTAAGTTGTTCGCCGCCTCGATCCATATGGAGAGGCGGGATACAAATATATAATAATAATAAAAATTTAAAAAAAGAGAGTTCCATCGCCTAGGGGAAGCCACCAAGAAAGTTCTCGCTATGTTCTCACCAGACAAGTTTTGGAAGGTGGTGGGATGGAAAGAAAGCCTCCTCCTGAAGACTGTAAGGCCCGGGTAGGCTCACAGGGGGAGATAAGGTCTTTCAAGACTTAAGCCATATATGGCTTTACAATTCAGAATCCACACTTTGAATTATGCCCAGAAATGGACTGGCAGCCAGTTTAGTTGTTTCAGGAAGAGGAGTTATATTCTCTTAGAGCCAACACAGTGTAGCAGTCTGAGCACTGGACTATATGACCCAGGAGACTAGCGTTCCATTCCTTATTCAGCCATGGAAACCCACCAGGTGACCTTGGGTGCATCACATTCTCTTAGCCCCAGAAAACCCCATGATAGGGTCATCTTAGGGACACCCTAAATCAGAAACAATTTGAAAGAGCACAACAATAGTAACAACAACAGCATAACCAGCCTTGATCCATAATATCGTCACAGCATTTTGAACCTGATGATATTTCTAAACAGTTTCCAAAGTCAGCCCCACGTGGAATGTGTTACAATAATCCAACCAGGGTGTAATTAAGGCATGGGTCACGATAGCCAGATCTGACTTCTCAAGGAAGGGGTGCAGCTTGCCACAGCCAAAACCTGAGCATCCAGATTGGAGTCCAGAAATGTGTCCAAGCTGCAAAGCTGAGGTTTCAGGAGGAGTGTATCCCACCCAGCTCTGGACGAATCCTTATTCCCTAATTTGTCTTCCATCTACCAGGATGAAGCGTCAATTAGTTAACCCCTATACAGTTTATCGTAATAACAGGCACTGATTTGGTACTGAGACAGCTTCTTTGGAGTTGAACTGAAAAGAAAGAGAGAATGTTGTGTGCCACCTGGTACTAGTCTCTGTATATGGAGGTCACAGAGAACAGAAATCATCAGTCCTCAGTCAAGCATTTTTAAAAAGCCAAGGAACATTATTATGTGAAGCCTACAAAGTGTTCAATGGATAAAAAGAAAAATTATTAACCACTAAGACATCTGAGGAAACATAGACCATCATACATCAGGATTTGTTAGATGAGATGCTAAGACAGAACATGTGTTCTAAATGTTTCACAGGAAAACTTCAAGAGCCTGATACTCCCCATAATGGGGTTGTCCACTAAGTTCACTGCGCACCGTCAAAAGAAAACATTGAAGTGCCACTCTTGTTCATTTAAACATCTGCTTGCCTACATTGGAAAAAAACTCTCAACAAAAATAACATTCCGGATTATAAAGTGGAACAAGATATCTCTGGAAAGGATACGGGAAAATATACTTTAAAAATTTGTCTTTTGTGAGGCCAATTTTTTGCCTGCGACCCAGCCTCTGAACAGGATTCTAGCACCAATGAAATCCAGGTCTTCCTTTATCTTTGACCACTTAAAATTACTACTATGCTCAAGATATGAACACTTCTGTTACTGCATGGAAGGCAGACAATGAGGTAGGGGGAGTTCAAGGCTAGGCTAGCCCCCACTCCGAAATGATCAGGTAAATTGGGCCACACACACAAGCACAGTGAGAGAGAGAGAGTTGATTAGTTAGCCAAAGGCCATCAATTGAACTAAATAACATTTACAAAATACAATGACACAGTCAACTGGCAACCATAAAATACCAAAGAGAGATACCCATGCCAGTTATAAACTATATGTATAAACTCTGTGTGTGTGTGTGTAAATAATAATTATACACATAATTGTAAATAACTAACCAATTTCAGGAAAATTTACATACCAATAACAGACGTAGGAATCCATGCTTTGGCGATCATATTGAAGTGATCGGGCCGATTACACCACAAAGACCCTCATGTTATTGAGCCACCTGAGGAATTATCAGTCACAATAGCTAAATGATGAGAAACACACACACATGATTTGGGGCAGCTATTGTTGTTGTTGTTTTCTCAATGAATAAAAAAAAGGATGTCTGCAGCCAGTCCTATTTACACTTACTTTGGAATAAGTTATGAGAGCCAGTGTGGTGTCGTGGTTTGAACGTTGGCCTAAACCTCTGCAGACCAGGGCCATTTCCGCACTACACTCTTATAGCACAGTTATTCCACTTTCAACATCCTATGGAATCCTGGGGTTTGCAGTTTTGGGAGAGGCCAGGCAGCCCCTCCCAAAACTGCAAACCCCAAGATTCCATAGGATGTTGTGGAATAATCACACTGTAAGAGTGTAGTGCAGAAATGGCCCAGGATTCACATCCCTGCTCAACCATGGAAACCCACTGCATGACCTTGGGCAAGTCACACTCTTTCAGTCTCAGAGGAAGGCAAAAGCAAACCCCCTCTGAACAAATCTAGCCAATCAGATCCCATGATAGGGTACCCTTAGGGTTGCCATAAGAAATGACTTGAAGAAACACAACAACAACAGTGCTACTCTGAACACATAGGGGAAACTATAAAGTACACATTGTGCAAAGTCTTCATATTTAAGGATGATTGAATGATAGTAGATGAGACAATTAATTTGCCCCTCCCTTGACTGTGCCCTACAGCTGATTCTCTACACCTGAAACTTGGTAGCTATACCTTTTAGCATTTTCTTTCAAGAGTATTATGTGTGTGATCTTATACCTTTCCTTTTAAAGCAGAATGACAGGTATGATAGGAGACCTTATAGGCACCTTTGCATGCTCTTAATAAAGCTTTATTTTTTTTCTTTGCTTGATTTTATTTACTCAGTTTTGTAACATTCATTTATCATTTTGTCAGTGCTGTTTTCAAGTTTGTTAGAGTATTTCCTGCTTCAGTTGATGATACGTGTTATTTTAATGGAATGCATTCCATAGTTTGATCATCCAGTGAATACCAGGTGCCGTTGGCTATATTTCAGAGGAACTGGCAAAAGCACCTCTGAGTACTCCGTGCCTAAGAAAACCCAATGAAATTCATGAGGTTACCATAAATTGACAGTCAACTTGAAGGTATGTGTGCGCACACACACCTACAAGTAGGCAAGATTAATAACATGCCTGCCAATGTTGAGCCTTCTACTCTTAAAACAGTTCCAGGGACTCTTAATGATTGTTATATTATTCTACTTCTGCTGCATAATTTCATGTTGCAGCAGGAAACCTGCGCTAAGAATTTGTGTGTATTCATCCCTCTACACATGAGTGGTCAGTCTGACTCAAGTACTTTTAGGAAGTACAGCAGCTGTTTTTAATTAAAGGGGGATATTATTCATCTATTTAAGAGAGTCTTAACAAGAGTTTAGTTTGTAGCAATGCCTTTATTGGGACAACCAAAAGGTGCAAATACATCACATTTCTGCACTACATTCTTATAGTGCAATTATTCCACTTTCAACATCCTATGGAATCCTGGGGTTTGCAGTTTCGGGAGGGGCCGGCTAACCAAATTTTAGATTTGAATAAATGTGTGACAAAGTTATGGGAATTTAGAGCTGAAACTGGATTTGCCAAGATTAGAAATATTCCCATCTCTCCTCATGCAAGTGATCTATGGTGTGAGGGAGAATTGTGACAGGGACACTACTTCACCCTGTTGCAAATATGGACACCAGAAAAATGTCCAGAGCTGAAGTAGACAAAACTGACTCTGTGTTCATTAAAATTCAAGCCTTAATATCCAAAATGTCTGACCAAATTTTAGATTTGAATAAATGTATGTCAAAAAGTTATGGGAATTTAAAGCTGAAACTGGATTTGCCAAGATTAGAAATTACAGGACAAGTAAAGAGCTTGCTGAAAAATAGTTCAAAAAGATGATGGCATCGAGTCAGGAAATTTCACAATGAGTACACACAAATTGAAACAGAAGTTCTCTGATAATTTGAAGAGAATGGACAACCAACTGCAGCTCTTTTCCTCTGCAGCAATCCTTCTGTTTCTGAACTGCATTAGAATAGCCTCTTCTTTAAAGTTTCCCCACAGCACCAAATCATAATTGATAGTAAAAGCAGCCCTGCATAAATAAAAATAATATCTATTGTAGTGGGAAACAGGGTGTTCAGGATATCTTTAAACTCAAAAAACACCTACCTAAGTAGAACTAGGCTTATGCTAGGTGTCTGTGAAAGATTCTCCAAGCGAAATTCCACCACTAGTTAACCACACTTTCATTTCTTCCATGAACTCAAATTAATCAGAAATATATTCAAAACATATTTATGAAACCAATTTTTTATGGAGGAAAAGTAGGAAGCCAAAGGGAAAGAGCCAATGTGGTTGAATGGCTAATAACTTGGAAGACCCAGTTTTTAGTCCCCATTGAGGCATGCAACTCACTGGGTGATTTTGGACCAGTTACTTCATCTCAGCTTGACTTATTTCACAAGGGTTTCATGTAGAAAAAGAAGGGGAGAAAAAAAATTGTGTACATTGCCTGGAGGACATGGGAAGAAACGTCGGATGTTTTTGTTTTATGATAAATAGAAACAAATACATATATGTACCCTTGGTTCCTTGAAATGTGTCTGGCACTTGTAAGCAAATTAAAACTAAATGTCAGTGAATTAGTTCCAACTGTATCAGGCAAGGCTCTTAGTTATAAATTCCTTTGTATTGACTCAAGGAAATTCTCTAGCAACGAGTCTTGAGTTGCTAACACTTAGACTGTTTTCAAGGGGGTGGTGTACATGCTTCTATGGGGCTGTCGCAAGATATTTTGCTACCTCAAGCAAAGGACAAGATGGAACCACCTCCACAACGGAATTTCACCTCAACCAGCACAGCTGGTGGAAAGCAAGCCATGAGACTTAAATAGTTTCTGGAGGAAACGGCAAACTAATTTTCACATTGAGTTGAGACAGATGAAACCACTTCTTCATTTTATTTCCTCTACCTTACATGGAAAGCAAGACTTCAACAATACCTGGGTTAAAGGAAAATAGTGAATACAGACAAATATAAGGAGTACTACAACCCTGAAAGACCAGAATTCATCTTCCCACTTAGCCATGGAAACCCACTGGGTGACCTTGAGTACACCACACATTCTCAGCCCCAGAAAATTCCATGATAGGTATGCCTTAGGGTTGCCATAATTTGGAAACAACTTCAAGGCACACAACAATGACCCTTCCACGCCTGAGGTATTGGGGAGATTCAAGGGGCATAGGACAGGTTGTGTGGCACACACAACATCCCCAAGAGAGAAGAAAGGCCAGGCAACTCAGATGGAACAGCTGGAAGGCTGCTATTCACCCTAACACACCTGCCCCCCTGATGGTCGACTCACTTTGCCTAATGGTAGCACTAGCCCTGTGCTTTTTATAGTTATCAAACTGATAGTCTTTCTTTTACCAAGCTGTAATGTCCCTTCTTAGTTGCTGTTCAATTCTTTTGCTAACTTCTTAATAAAAGTACATTTGATGCATGCAAAATTTACCTTTAGGTTCTACATCAGCTTCCTACACTTTTTAATATGAAGTGGTACAGTATATGAAATATGCATTCCAATCCATACTTTGAGTAGCTCCCAAATTGATCCATAATGTAGCTTGTGTCTATGAAGACCACACTGTTATGCACAGTGGCATATGGTTTTGTCCATCATGCATACACACATATACACCCCAGTGAGTTTCTTACCAATACCAAAAAAAAAAAAAAGGAAAAAAAGGAAAAACTCTTTTCTCTGATGATGTTATTTAACTATAGAAATGGCAGAGGGAAAGGATGTTTTATGTTCCTCCTCCTGCCAGTTTTTCCATGCAGTCACTCCCATTGACTTTTCTGACCCATGGCCAGAAGCACTCCTACTCTACTCTCTGAAAAATGAAAGGTAGATATGGAAGGGCGGTAGTTTTTTGTTTGCTTGTTTGTTTTTAAATAGCTGGAAGACTAGGCAAATGACCTTGCCATTCCTTCAGAAATGCCATTGCAGTTGTTGCTGAATGAGAAGTCTGGAGACAAGATGTAGTGTGTGCTGCATGCAACTTGTTGTTTGGCCATGAATGAAAGCCTCTCCAAGGTGTGAATTTATGGCCATAGCAATGCTTTAATTTATAATCTGGGGCACATTAGTGGATGAAACTCTTTCCTTGAGTTAGCAAATTATTAAGGCTTGGAATAACCATTTTTTCCCTTCAAATTTTGGAACCTAAGTATCTTGTTATGATACCCTCCTACAATCCATTCTATGAGACAGCTGTTAATGGTTTTTTTTCTTTATGAGTCTCACATTTTCTTCCTTCCATTTTCTCCCCTCTGCCAGTTCTCAATGTAAACTTTTAAGGCAAGAAAATGCTAGTACATTTCTAATTAAAGTGTTGACAGAAATCTTAAAAATTAGCAGTTCTCTGTGAGTGTTAAGTGTATGAGAAAGGAGAGAGACTTAGTGATGTGGACCCTTCCTAAAGAACTTAATTCACTTTGCCTACCAAGGGACCTTTGAGCATCGCATGAGCTAGAGGCAGACTCTTATGGCATACTTTGTATCTTCAGATGGAAGAACTGAATGCTATTGCCCTTCTTTTACTCCTTCTGTCCCCAGCCTGCCTTTTTTCTCATGGTCCTGGTGGGTTTGTCCTAACTTTTTCATCTACACAGACTCCACTACACTGTGAACTATAGATAGTGTGTATGTCCATTTCTAACAAAATGTAATAATAGTTTGATGCAAGCTGTCTCACCATCCCCATTCCTGTACATCCTTTCTCCAAATAGTCTTCTTCCTTCACACCATGTCTCTATAATTCCTACATTCAGTTTTGGATCGCTGATTTGATTCCAAAATCTAGGTGTTCTTCCTGCTGCCTTCATTCCCTACTCAGGTGTCCCACAACCCCAACTGCTTGTTTTGGGTAAATGCATCCACAGTAACGTGTCTAACAAAATATATTTATTAAAAAGCAAAGAGCACTAACTTGAAGGGCTAGGAAACATAGCTGTATCTCTAAAATCCAAGCAAACTTTCCACAAAATCTAGATAGCTAAGTGAAATGTTGTAGGAGAGTTCTTCTAATGTACCCTACAGCAATGTAGACTTTAGCCAATTGACTCACACTCTAGTTGGACTAAAGTTACTTCAATGACTCAACTTGGACTTGACTCAGCAATATATGAGGCACTGATTCAACTTCACTCATATATTTTTTTAAATTTTTATTGAAATTTTGAGTAAAGAATAAAAAAAAAACCCTCCCTGCTTCCAAGCATCTTTCTTCCAGTTGAATCTGAGTTTACATTCCATACATACATTGTCCCTATTTAACAAACAGTCTTACACTATTACTTTTAACATTGTTACATTGCAACTTACGCTTTATCTTTTACAGCATTAGTTTACCTTACCTACCTTTTCAACAATCTTTCTTTATTTCTTTCCTTTCTTATTCTTTTATCCAATCACTTCTTGCCATTCTCTTTCAAAGCTCTGGATTGGTTTATTTCTAAGTGAAAAAATAAACTTTTCTATCGCTACCATATCCAGGACTTTTAATTTCCATTATTTTATATCGATATAATTTATTTCTTTCCAATATTGAGCATATGTCAATCTTGCAGCAGTTATTACACATAAAAATGTCTTCTGATGAGATCTTATTTCTCTTTGTTGCCCTAACATATTTAACAAATAAAATTCTGGCTTCATTTCAAAATTTCATCATGTATTTCTTTCCAAAACTTTTTTGCTACCTTACAGGTCCACCAGATATGAAAAAAAGACCCCTCCTTTCCAACACATTTCCAACACTTTCCCCTCCCATTTTTTGTCATTTTTCCCAGTCTTTCAGGTGTCATGTACCATCTATGTAACATTTTATAACAATTTTCCCTTAGATTTAAACTTGGTGTAAATTTTACATCTGTCTTCTATGCCCTCACCCATGTATCCAACTCAATTGGATGTCCAATATTTTGAGCCCATCTAACCATACTGTCTTTAACAATCTCTGATTCCATTTTTCTTTGCGGCAATATTTTATAAAATCTAGAAATTCTCTTTTTCTGACTCATATATTTTTAGTGACTAAATTGCTATTCTAACACATTCATCCAGAAATCTTACAACTTTTAACAATGGTTCCATCTCTTTTTGCCTACTGATCACATGATGATCTGTCCCAAGCCCAAAGTGTTGCATATTTCTTGGAGGGAAACAGCAAATGTGTTAGGCAATAGGCTTGAGGAGGAAGGACCCTTCCTTCTAAAGCTTTTGAAGCGTCAATAATAGGGACTAAGAAGGTTCCTATTCCCCACTTCTGAAGCTGCAGGCTCTTTTATGCCTATTGACACAAAAGCTTATGGCCTGGGGAATGGGGAGTAAACAGGATCTTATTCCCCACTTTCAAAGCTGCAGACGCTGGTACATCCAATTGACACAAAAACCTCCAGCTGCAGGAAAGGGAAGTAAGGATCCTATTCCCTGCTTCCAAAGCTGCAGATGGCAAAATCACAAATGCGGAGGGCCGACTCTACCTAAATTATTAAAACTGACTTTACTCAACTCTGTTGAGAAATTCTGGAATACTGGTTGGGGTATGATGTTGGCTCCCGAACTTGAGATTTGACTTGAAAGTATTTTGCAAGGACTTGAAACTTGACTTGAGATTTGAAGTTAGAGACTTGAGATTAAATGAGAGGGAGGGAACATTAGGGGCATCAGAAGAGCCATGCAGGATCAGTCCAAAATCCTGTCTGTTTCAGCATTTTATCCCCTTAGCATTAAACCCAATGCCCCAGGAAGCCCACAAGCAAGACATGAGTACCATAGCCTCCTCCTGCTTATGTTTCCTAGCAGTTGAAGTACAGAAACATACTCATGTTTCTATGAGTATGTTGAGCTATGATGGTAATACATAGCTATCATGATTCGTGACAATTGATTCTATCTGCAGAAGAGTCTGCAGAAGAGAAGGTTAAGAAGGGGCATGATAGTCATGTTTAAATATTTGAAGGGATGTCATGTTGAGGAGGGAGTGGGCTTGTTTTCCCCTGCTCCAGAGGACAAGGAGCAATGGATTCAAGCTGCAGGAAAGGAGATTCCACTTGAACCTCAGGAAGAACTTCCTGCCAGTCAGAGCTGTTTGGCAGTGGAATATGCTGCCTCGGAGTGTGGTGGAGTCTCTTTCCTTGGAGGTGTTTAAGCAGAGGCTGGATGGCCATCTGTTGGGAATGCTTTGATGTGTGTTCCTGCATAGCACAGAGTTGGGCTAGATGGCTCCTGTGGTCTCTTCCAACTCTGTGATTCTATCCTTTTAAATTTGCCTAATCCTCTTTAAAAGCTGCCCAACTTGGCGGCCATCATTTCATCTTGGGCATCCAACAGAACACGGGCAGGTTCCTCCTTCCTACCTTCCACCCAATGCATGAAGATCCAAAGATGGAGCTACAGAGAAGCTTGGGGACTCGGGCCTTGATTCCTACTCCATGTTTTCCAGGAAAATGCAAACCTAACTTCTGACAGATGTTAAAGTCCCACTGGGAACATACCTGCAAGGAGTCAAAGCTTGGGAGAGTTCATTTTAAGGACTACGGCCCCCAGAATTCACCAGCCAAAATGGCCAAAGTCATTTCTCCATGTTCTACAAGGGGATCAGTGGAAGAAGTGGAGTTCAGGTAAAGGGCTGGAGTGTTGCGTAATTATAGAAATGGACTTTTAAGTACCACCAGTTTGGGGGTGGGAGGTAGGAACCAGCTGCTGCTGTTTGTGTGGCAAAGACCAGAAGCAGAAAAGCAGAGAAGAGAATGTACTTCATAAAAATGCAGCATTTGGCCAAGCAGCTGGCAGGACTTCTAAACCAGAAGAGGGGAGAAAATCTCTGCCCCAACTGGGAACAATAAGCTATGTCAAATGAGGACTCAAATGTGTACATCCTGCACACTGATTCCAAAACAACAGTGGTGTCTCTATAATGTGGATAGAGATATTTCCCACGATTCCAAGAGAAGCCAAACTCTTCTTCCCTTCTAAAATCACTCAGTCATCTGGCTCCAGAGTGAGTATCAAGGGTGGGATGCTTATTCGGGCATATGTGTCGAAAGCATATGGCTCCAAAGGAAAAAAAAATCTCTTGAGCTGAAGAAAGGAAATTGAACTCTCAACATCTATCATGAATTCTGATTAATTATTTCCAGAATTCCTAAAGTCTCAATGGGGAAACTCTTTTGACCAGAGCCAGCTACACAGAGCTTTTACAGACTAGTTTTTGAAAACAGACCTAACCTTGGAAGTCACTGTGGGATATTTTTCCCTCAAGGTTACACTTCTCTTACAAAGAAAATGCATTTTCCTAATAGTTAAACCATTAAGTGGGATGGGCAACTACAGAAGGCAAGTGGGCCTCATTGGGCCCCCAGGAGATGCTGGAGATCCATATCTCCCCAATATACCTTCCCCCCTCCCAAAAAAATCAATTCTTTGCTCCCAAATCCCTTCTAGAGCGTTGTTGTTGTTGAAGTCATTTCTGACTTATGACAATCCTAAGGGAACCCTATCATGGGGTTTTCCAGGGCTGAGAATGTATAATGTGCCCAAGGTCACCCAGTGAGTTTCCATGGCCAAGCAGGAAACTGAACCCTGGTCTCCAGGGACATAGTCCAATGCTCAAACTACTACACCACACTGAGTCTCCTCCAGGGTATATAGGGACATTTTCACAATGTGTTGGGGCCTTCATGGCCCATTTCAGCTGAAATGGTTTCCTGTTCACTTCCTTTAAAAAACAAACCAGGTGTCTTTGGGACCTAAATTGGGCCAGGGAAGCTGCAAAATGTGGTGGAAATTTACCCTCCATGGACATTTTTGGGGCATTTCAGAATAAAACTTTTTTTGAAAAATCAAAAAAAAAAATTTTATCCTTCAGAGGCCCAGGGGACCCCCAAACAAGGTGAATGTCATCCACACCTCCAAGAATGCATTTGGGGGCATTCTGGAGCAATAAAAAAAAAAAAGTACCACGGGCTGCATTTTGCCCATTCCTGACATAAACCAAAGTTGCCAGGAGGGATTGTACTTCTTCCTTTCCTGACCAGACGCATTGGCATTTTGTCACTTAAAGTTGTAGCCATCAATAATCCATGCATGGTCACTAATAACCAATGCACCTAGGCAACCGGACCATGTGACCTTAGATAATCCCAAGTGTCTGTGGCTACCCGATGCACTTCTTAGGAAATTTTGAGAAAAGCTTAACAGAAGCAGCAGCAAAGTTTTTTTTTTCCTGCTGCTAAAACCCATAAGATTATGATGCCCTGCTCAAGGTTTGTTCAATTTCTGGTCTTTTTTAGTTTTTATAGCTTTTTATTAACATTCTTATATTTCATATTTTGTATGAATTTGGCTTGTGTTATGATAATAAAAGAGACATTCAAAAAATTTTAAGAATTCATATAAATATCTTTCCCTGTTTTTTATTGCCATACTGTTCTTTAATAATTAACACTTCTGTAAATGGCATTATTCATTTTAAATTGTATGTTATGCTTTTTTAAAAAAAATGTTATTTTAGCACTTTCCACATTCGTGGGTTTGGCCTTCACAAATTTGGTTATTCACGAGGCACATCCTTGCTTCCCTCCCCCACATTTTCCTCCTCCCACTCCTTGCATTTCTCACCCCAGGCTTGCAAGGCTTGTGATTAAAATGGAAGTTTTTTCCTTTTGGGTGAGCAAAGCCTCCTCTCATTGCTAAAAGTGTAGCCTCTCTGCCATGTGGTTGCACATTCTGCTGAGTATTGGCTGCTGATTGGTCAGGTGCTCCTTTCTTAAGATGGCCGTGGGAAGTAATCAGAAGTTCAGAACTCCCCTCTTTGTCTGAGGGAAAGTACTGGTAAGCCTTTTAGATTGTCTTTTTTCTCCCCCTCCCCCGCCCACCCAATGCCAGGGGCCAGAGGCATAGGAATGGGATGGGGGGAAACTTGGGAGGGGAATGGGAGGGGGATCACAGGGGAGGAGTTATTCGTGTTTTTTTCCACTTTCATGAAGGTTCTGTGCCCTAACCCTCATGAATGTGGAGGGGCTACTATATGTGCATTTAAAGTGTGCCTAATGGTCTGTTGACTGTAATAAAGGCTATTATTGTTTGATTGATACACAGAGACTCCTCTTTCTCTTTCTCTTCTTCCCTCCCTCCCTTCCAGAATGGTGATTCAGAGATGTCCTGAGCCTCTTCCTATCTAAACTTTCTTTTAGTTGGTCACAAATTAAGCAATCTATATCATATTCTCCAATTGTCCCAGTTTGGTAGCAGCAGCTTCAATTAATCCTCTGTCATCCCACTTTTTCAGATGCTTTTTAAAATGTCCCAGTTTCTCTCTCCTCTTCCCACTTTCTCCCTTAGTCCTCAGCTTAGTTCAGTTGCTACAAGCTGAGTTCAAAGAGCAAAAATAGTTTGTACTCAATTAACTCAGCTATGGAGAAGACAGAAGTGGGCAGAATCTTGCCCCTCCCTGTAGACTCGGGCAAAATTCAACTGCTGCAGCCTCTCCTAGCTTGTGTATTCTTCTTCTTTAATAATTTTGGTCTTGTGAAGTCGAAGGCTTTCACGGCCAGAAGCCATACGTTGTTGTGGGTTTTCTGGATTTTAAGGCCGTGTTCTATTAGTATTTTCTCCTGACGTTTCACCTGCATCTGTGGCTGGCATCTTCAGAGTGGGATCATTTTTTTTATTATTATTATTATGTGTGTGTGTTAAACATTTGATGTATTGATTAAATAAGATATATGATGTTTAATTTTGTTAAGGAAAAAAAAAGAAAAAAGAAAAAAAGTTAAAAGATAAATGGCTTTGGGGAACGGTTACCTTTAGAGATAGTTTGATATGTTAAGTAATAAGATTATATTTAGTAATAGCAATAGTTTAAGTGGGAGCGAAAAATATAGAATTAAGAATGGAACTATTATAATAAAAATGAATATAATGAGAATAAGAATTAAAGATAGGTAACAAAAATATACAAGTAGTATGACATAGAATAAGCTGAATAAGTTTATGATTTCAAGGGTAAAAGAGAAAAATAATAATGTAAGTTTGTATTTTTTTTTATTATTATTATTATTTTCTTTTCTTCTTTTCTCGCTTCACTATTATGTACCAACACATGGTGTTTTAATTTTTTGTTTCTGTTTTTTGCTATATAATTAATAAAAATTAAAAAAAAAAAAGCAAGGGACTCAGTACATTTCTCTGCAAACTCTTCTAAAAGAGACTGATTCTTAATTGAAAGAGTCTTTGATTTTTCTGAAAAGGAACTAACACCACAGAAACTACCCCCAGCCCAATACAAACAAGAAAATATTGCAATAGAATAAAACAAAATGTTTTGTCAGTACTCTAGGTCTATGTAGTTGAAGCATACTTTCCTTAAGGGTCAAACTGGAGAAAAGGGTGAGGTGCTTCTGAAAATTCACAATGGAAGTCAGCAGCATATGGCATTGTTTGGCTGGCTTTCTATGATGCTCCTAAGAAATATCTTTGGTGGGTACTTAGAATATCATATTGGGACACTCCACTCTTCTGAACTGCAGTTCCCAAGTGGGCCTGAAAAAAGAGAAGGTTAAGATTAAATCAGGTTAATCTTGTAGTGCAGACAGGCACTCAGGATGTTCAACTGTATTCAGTGAAGCAGACTAAGACTGTTCAGTAGAAAACTCACTAAACTACAAATTCCAGAATTCCTTCGGATGGATGCATGACAGTTAAAGTTGTATAACTATTACAAAGCGACATGAAATGGTGCAACTGCCATGCAGATAAACTCTCAATTGCTTCAAAATGCCACAGCTAGCTTAGAAGTTAGTGCTTCTGAATGGGCCCTATGATTTTTCAAATGATTGCACAGCTACTGACCCATTTCCAAGTACAATATAAACTTTGAGGATTGAGCATTTTTGGTGGTGGCCCCCTGATTTCTGAAAGCTAAGTTCTCCTGGAATGGAACCTAATGTATTTTTGACACCAAATGATCACACTTTTACTTGCCTGGGGCTTTTAGAAGGCTGCCTTGGTTTGGCTGGGTTTTAAACTATGACTTCCACATATCAGCTTCAACGTTTACTGTGCTGACTTTGGGCTGTTCTGAGGCTTGTAACATTGATTTTATTGGTCATTGTTGTTCTCAACTCCATAATCCATTCTGCAAGTTGTTAGACAGAAGAGGGAAGTACTGTATTCTTGTAATAATTAAAACAAACATTCTTTCTTTAAAAAAAAAAGTATTCACTGCTATGGAGGTCTGTCATTTTAGTCAATAAGCTGCAAGGAAGCCAGAGTTGCTGAATATGCATTCTCTTTCCTATTACATTGGTGTGTCAATAGCAGTAGTACTGCACTTTTAATACTGCACAGTTTGGCAGGAGAGAGTTATCATGGGAACCATTATGGGTGGTATATTTGGAAAGAAAGAAAGAAAAGAAAGAAAGAAAGAAGGGAGGGAGGGAAGGAAGGAATGTTCTTACACTATAAGAAAAGCTGTTGGTTCACTTGGACCTGTTTTAGGCTGTTATAGATCTTCTCAGATACAAATGTGACCAGAAGATTGTTACTCTGATTTCTGGGGGTCCCGTGAGGAACACCTAAGTGCGCTCCAAATATTACAAAGTTGGGAATTAGTCAAAAGAGCACAAGCCAGCAATACAACAGGCAGGGCAACGTAGTGAGATCTTTTACCCAATGTCTACGGGGTCAGACCAAGTCAAGGAGCAAACAGAATTAAAATAATAACTGTTGTTTTTATTAAAATACAGCCAAACAAGTGTATGCAACACACTCACACAGAGAACTACAGAAATAAAGGTTGGAGTTGGATAGAGGGATTTTTAGAGGAGGTTTTGGTATGGGAGATACTACACCTGTCCTGAAGCCTGAGTAGTCAGAAGAAGTTCGTGGAAATGGAGTTTCTCAGCACGTGGAGCTGAGGGGAAGGCTCACCAAACGAAGCGGCAGCAAAGCGGAATGGAAGCCAGGAGCGATCCGAGGAAGCGCTCAAAGTCAGGGGTTCTTGTAGGGGAAAATGTGGCCATAGGCTAGTCCGTACTTGGGGACAACGAGTTTCAGGCTGGAGACAAAGCCTCCAAAAGGTCAGTATTTTACATGATTGAGTTAAGACCGAATTGTCAATAGAGTAGCCAGTATGCAAACACAGAGTGCTTGACAGATGAGTATTCGGCTAGTGAAACTGCCTGCTCGGGGCAGGGAGTTCTTGGTAAGTAGTGTGCAGACATAATGTGGTACTTGCCTTGAGGTCTCCTGAAGCGGCAGGTCGGTTATTTCTGGCCTGCCTGTATTTGTGTGGAATATTACAGCAATTAGCGGCCGTGCCTGTCTGCAGGCTTGTCCGGGGGCCTCGCAAGCACGTGGAGGACAGAGAGGTATAGTGGGCCAAATTATTGATATCAAAATGATATCTAATATCCCACAAGTCCGGGCTAGAAACTACAGTAACAAGATACGTCTGGTTTTGTAAAAACCACATCACCAGGCATGGATTTTGGGACAGGAGGAGGGGAAATTAGGCAGGGATGGTTGCCCCCTGCTGCCCAAAAGATCAGGCAAAATCTTGAGACTCCTATGTGTCTGAGAATGCACTAAATATCATTACTAATTTCTTAACAAAATTTCCAAGGGGGATCCCTCTTAATAACGTTGTCAGTTTATCCACTGATGCCATATCAAACAATTTTATCTACCAGTCTTCTGCATTTGGTATTTCTGTTTTTTTTTCTAGAGTTTAGCATAATTAATTCTTGCAGAGGCTGTCATATAAAATAAGATTTCTTCATCCTCATTTATCCTTAAATCTTTATTTAAATCTTTATCTTTATTTATTTATAAATCCTCATTTATCTATTTAGTATATTAGTGTAAGGGCAATCTAGTCGGGAAGTCAGGTGAAGATGTGGAAGATTGGAAATTGAATGTTAGAGGATATGTATGTAGATTTATGTATGTATGTTTATGTTGTATTATTTATATGTTCTATCTGTTGAAACTTCTCTTAATTTTAGTAAGTAGTCTCTTTAAACTTGCATAAAAATTAAAATAAAAAAAATCATTACTTTGCTATTGCTTTCACGGTACTGAGATTGTTACCAGCTTCAGTTGGATGATGAAGGTGGTGGTGATGATGACGATGACGATGATGATGATTTTTAATGCAAGATATTCTGTGTTTTCATTGTTTTGTATAAACCTATCTGCAGGTACTCTCATCTGCCAAGGTTGAGCTCTCCACCTTTAAAAGAGTGGCCCTGTCCCTAGGTTCAAAACTCCTCAGGTGAGAGGAGGGAGAAAAATTGACAAAAATTCTCTCAAGCTTTTCAGAGCAATGCTTCTTGAACGCTGGTTCTCTGCATATTTTGGACTTCACCTCCCAAGATCCCTGACCAAACTGGACAATTTTTTTAAGTCCAAAATATCTGAAGGACCAAGATTGTGGATGATTCTGGGGGATGTAGTCTAGCTCTGGCAGCAAACAACTAAGCTGAAGGGACGATGGTGTACCTTTTCCTGTTGAGATCCACCCATACTTGGGTTGTGCTTCCGATTCTGATGCAAGCAGTGAGACACAGCTCTTCGGCGTCTCCCGAAGGGCTGCCGTGGGTTACCATTTGAATAATTTAAAGCTCAAATGGTTTGTTCCGTGCTCCAGAGAAGAGGGGTGTAGCAAGAGTGTGGCAAGCAAGAACAGTGGGTTCGGCTTCCCCCACTAGCATCTGGAAAGACTGCAAAGAGGAGAGACACCACAGCAAGCTTGCGCCACTGTCAAGCTTCGCTCACGCCAACGGGAGGCGGGGGGAAATTCCCTCCCTCCCTCCTCTATCTCTGCCACCGAAATTTCTTCTGTGGATAAAAGAAGCCCATTTCTCTTTGGGGGAAGGATTTCCCTTTGTTGTGCCATGTTGGCCATTTGGTTACTCAATGGAAGAACCCTGAGGACTATGGCAGGTAATCCTCCTAGAACAGTGGTTCTCAACCTTCCTAATGCCATGAACCTTTAATACAGTTCCTCATGCTGTGGTGACCCCTGGCCATAAAATAATTTATTTATTATTTACAATGCCTCTCCCCCAGCAAAGGCCGCCTCACTGGCCAGGAACGGGGGGGGGGGGCAGGGAAAAAATTTTCCCCTGGGAAAAAACTCCGAGAACCCCCCCCCGGCTCTGCTTCTGCTTCGCTCTCGTTTCCGCTGGGGGGGCAGTGTGGGAAAAGTTTCCAGAGTGTCGACCCTGGTCAGGGGGAAGGAATCCCAGCACCTTTGTCTTTTGCGCTGGGCGCAGCTCACCCCCCCCAGAAAAGCACTGCCTTGCGGCCCCCCGCCCCTTCCACAGCGTCCCTCTCTGTAGGGGCCATGGCGAGGAAGGGGCCTGCCCCCCAAGCTGACCTGTCAGATGGGAGGTTCTCTCGGTAGCAGAGAAGGGGAGCGATTTCAGTCCTTTCTGAACAGGGGGCAGGAGGACGCAAGCATGTGGCTGGCACTTGTGCACCACCACTCCTGCTGTGGCGACGCTGTGGCCACACGTGTTCCCGCCAAAGGGGGCAGGAGGACGCACCACCACTCCTGGGCCTTTCTGCACGTTACCTTATCCCGGAGGTGGGGGGTGCAATTCGCACAAGCAGGCTCTTGCGTGAGGTGCTCTCTTTGCTGCTCCTTCGTCCCGCAGCTGGCTTCCTTGTCATGCAACCGTCCCACCCCTTCCTCCCCCAGCGCAGCCTACAGCTCCCAGGCTGCACTGCAGAAGGAAGGGGTGGGGCGGTCACACGACCAGGAAGCCAGCTGCGGGATGAAGGAGAGCACCTCACGCAAGAACCTGCTTGCGCGAACAGCACCCCCCACCTCCGCAATAAGGTAATGTGCGGAAAAGGTCCAGGAGTGGTGATGCGCAAGCGCAAGCCACGTGCTCACGTCCTCCTGCCCCCTTTGGCGGGAGGATGCAAGTTCATGTCTCGTGCTTGCGCACCACCACCAAGGAGGGAATGGAGTCTAAGACCATCGGAAATATGTATTTTCTGATGGTCTTAGGTGACCCCGTGAAAGGGTTGGTTGACCCCCAAAGGGGTCATGACCCACAGGTTGAGAACTGCTGCCCTAGAGGAACAGCTGTTCACGGGATATAAAAATCCTTTCCCTCCTTTCCTTGAGAAGGCTTGGAGAGGGCGCTTTAAAACTCTGTGCACTCCCTCCTCTCTTGAAAGTTCTGGGTGTTGGCGTTTTGTGTTGGAAGACTGAGGAGACAGACGCCAAGCTTGAAGAGGACTATTTTCTGCCCTTTTGCTTTCTGAGATACTTCTATAAGGCATTTGCTGACAAGGGGCAGTATTTTTTCTGCTCTTCTCCTTTCCTTTGTTGTTCTACACACCTGAGAAGTTTAGATTCCAGACTGACTAACAGTTAAGTATTACAGCTCTGAATCACTCTGGAGAGTGAGTTTTGTTCAAATTGCTATCTGGACTTTATGCACATTAGACTGTTTAATGGTTGAAAATTAAATAAGGACCAACATTTAAAAACTAGATAATTTTGAAGTGAAACTGTTGCTGTTGCTCACATTGATGTTGAACGAACTGGCTAAATGTGGACTTGGCAACAAGGAGCGTGAACTGTGAACGATCTATGAAATACAGAAGAGCTCTTCATATGCTGAAGTATCACATATTAATGGAAGATTCAATGAATTGCATATTTTTAGTTGGACTAAATAACTGATTAACCAACCAATGGACTATTTATTTGTGGAACTTTACAATGAAATTAGTGATGAGTTGCAGGATGGTGGAATCTATTAATTAATGAATTAATTAACTAATTAACTGAAATTACTAATTGTTATTTGGTCTGGTTCTTAGATCCTTAGAGATTTAGCCCCACTCTAGTTTTCCTTAGTTTTTGGACTGTGATTAATGACTTGGGGGGGGTAATGAATTGAGTTAATGAATGAATTATCCACCCCATTATTTGTGGAATTTCTTTATGCCGAGGTTTAATAATTGGATGCTGGTTATGAATAACAGAGTTTTATTTAACAATTTAATAATGAACTAAATAGCAAACTCTAAAACAGATGTTTTTCAAGAACTGTGAACTTACTCTCAATCACTTAGTGTAACTAAACTTGAACTCACTTTCTTGCTATACAACTGGAGTTTATCAATTAACTTAGGAAATGGACTGAAAAGTAGACAGTGTTAGAGTTATCAAAACAGGGTAAATAAGCAAAAAAATAAATAAAGTAAAAGTAAAAAGAAAAATGGAAGATGAGATCAGGCAAGGCCCAAGGTGCGGAATCACAGGCAAGAAGAGACTCCACAGAAGAGCCCCCTGAATACCAAAAGAAGTTTATGGAGGAAATAGAAGTTATATGATAGACATAAGGCAAGATCTGAAAGATTTAAAATCTCAAACGTCAGAGATGCAGGATACATTAGAGCAGGTTAAGAAAGATGTGACATGTAATAAAAAAGAGATTGATGTGAACGAGAAAGATATCCAAGTGTTAAAACAAAGAATGACTGCATCTTCCTAGGATCTTGGGAAGCAATTTGACAAGACTTGCTTTGTTGGAACAAAAACAGATGGATGCATGGATACACATCAGAGGCCTCAAAGAAAGAAGGGATAAAGATATAAGGAAAAGGATTGTTGGGCTAATGGCAGACTGTTTAGAGACTGAAGAAGAGATAATCGATAATGAGATTGACACCACCTATAGAGACACAACATCCATCTTTGCCAAAAAGAAAAATATACCCAGGGATGTGTGGTAGAATTTACTAGGAAATCTACCAATAAAAGGTACTGGAAGAACACAATAAATCACCTCTAACAGACCAAGGGAAACAGTTAATTGTTATGCGAGAAATTCCAATGAAAATACTGAAGAAACAGAAGAACTATGATTTCTCAGTTACAAAGCTAAGAGAGAATCAAATTATGTTCCGCTGGGACTGTTTAGAAGGGGTGATATTTAACTTCAGAGACTAGAGATTCCGACTCAACACTATTGAGAAGGCTGCAGATTTCCCAAAAACCTATGGAGACAAATTGAGTAAGATCAAAGTAACATCTCCAAAGAGAATAGAGAGACAGTCTAAAAGGAAAGATACAATGGTGGAGACCAAAAATGGTAAAGATCTCAATCAAAGAGAACAGGAAAACAAAATGGGCAAAGAAACTATGGATGAGAGTGTGGAAGAGACCAGACCTTTGGAAACCAGTCTTATTGATTTGGATTTAGAAGATTTGGCCATGTTGAAAGTTAAAGAAAAATGAACTGTGCTGTCATCTCTTGGAATGTGAACATCAGCTTGGATGGCCAAGCAGAAAAAAGTATTTCACCTTATGAAGAAGATGAATGCAGATGTGTGTTGCCTTCAAGAAACCCATATTAAAAAGAAAGACAAAAAATGGCTCTTTCATGATTGTTTAGAGGAAATATTCATTACCACCGCCTCTGTTAAGAGAAGAGGGGTGGTTATGTATGTCAAATCATATTTAGCTCCAAATCTAATATTCTGTGACGATAAGGGCAGATTTTTGGGAGTGGAAGTTAAGATTGACAGTGACACTTTACTTTTGATTGAGATATATGTCCCTTGTAACAAGAACAGACAATGTTATGAGGATTTATCTGGAGTCACCAATATGAAAATGTGTCAATTCTGGGAGACTTTAATGGAGTGGTGAATACACACCTTGATAGAAGTTTGCAACCCAGGACTAAAAAATATCATGGGAAAATTCAAAAGGAATTTCTATATCTGGCTGAGGAACTGCAACTATCAGAGGTTTGGAGAAATAAGCATCCCTTGACCAAAGATTCCACTTTTTTCTCAAATCAACACAATTCCTGGTCGAGAATAGATTTAATCTGGCTCTCAAAAGTATTCTTAAATCACGTCAAAAAGATTGAAATTCTGCCAAAAGTATTGAGTGACCATAACCCTGTGGAATTGGTTCTGAGCCTCCATACCGAGTCCAGATGTTGGAGATTGGACGAAAACACACTATGGTATGGAAAGACTATGGAATATTGTAAGAAGGAATTTGATGAATTTTTAAAAAGAAACTTAAATAATGAAGTGGATATTGCAACAGACTGGGATGCGGCTAAAACTGTTTTCCATGGAATTCTCATCCAAAAAAACATGTGAAAGAAAAAAGTAATTGTATAAAACTTTCCAGATTTCTTTTTCATTTGTTATGTTTCTATTTCCTTCCTTAATTTGTAAAATAAGTCTTTTTTTCTTTTCTTTTCTTATTTTGCATGCCAGCCATCTACTTGGTTTATAGGCATTTTCAAAGAAATTCTGCTTCGCATATTTCAGTTTCTTGTCCATTTCTTCAGTGAGCATCTTTGTAGTATTTTTATTGTGGTAATATAAGTTTTGTTGTTTGGGTCTGAACTCAACTTGTTTTCAATGTTTCTGATCTTTCCCAGTAGTTCATCCATTTCTGCTCTTCCTTGCTTTTTTCTTTCACATTTTTTTTGGATGAGAAACACCACTGCTCCAACTCCATTACTTCCACTGGCTCAACTAGAAATAGCCTCAGTATTGCCAGTCACTAAGCAATCCAATAGCCAGAGCTTCAAATCCCTGCCTGCTATTCACAGCCACACATGCAAACTGTATGAGATGGAAGACTAGCAACACAGAAATATTGTCTAAGAAGGGAACTTCCTGGATCAGATGCTAACACACAGCCTCCTTGGGACACTTTTTTTTATTTTTTGTTGGTGAGATGAAAGTGAGAGGGCAGAGGGAGGCATGCCAGGAAAGAATTTCAGGATATAGTTCAAGACTGTTCCAAGTGCTCCTTTCTAGTGCTGGATCTTGAAAATGCAGGCTATGAGATTGTAACCTGTGAAGCAAAGAGTATAAGATTAATATTACACTTAAAGTCAGCTAAGATAGCTAGGAGAGCCCGCATGGTGTAGTAATTTGAGTGTCCAATTCCCCATTCAGCCATGAGAACCCCCGGGGTGACCTTTGGCATGTCACACACTCTCATCCCCAGAAAATCCCATGATAGGTTCACTTTAGGGTTGCCATAAATTGAAAACGACTTGAAGGCACACAACAAGACAGCTAGATTATACACACACACACACACATATATAAATAAAGAAAATAGGTTATAAAATGTGTACACCATAAATCATTACAGTCAGCCCTCCACATTTGCAGGTTTCACTTTTGCAGATTTGATTATTCACAGATTACTTGCTGGCATCTCTCTTGCCTCCCTATGCCATTTTTAATAGGGACTGCAAGTCTCGTGAGACTGAGAAACTGCAAACAAGGCTTGTAAGTCCCTATTAAAAATGGTGTGGGGCAGCAGTGGAGCTGGCAGTCAGCCCCACTAGCCACCCACTTCTGCCTTGTGAAGGAACTCTGATGCCTCAAAGGAATCCACAGTGGGTTGAATACAGTGATCATACTTTGTGTGTGTGTGTGTTAAATATGGTTTGGGAAGGCCTAGAGTTATTCATGGTTTTTCCACTTTCACAGGGGTTCTGTGCCCCTAACCTTAGTGAATGTGGAGGGATGACTATACAATGAAATCAATAGACAGCCAAAATACAACTAGATGCACTGAAATTTAACTAATTATGTGTAACATTCCAAATGTGTGATACATAGAGAACTTGAAGTAGGACAAAAGTCAGGAAGAATATCTTAAAGCAGAAAAAACAAGCCTTAGAGATCAGAAGGTGAATGAATCCTATCGCCAAAAACTTAAAACTAAACCAAAAAGTTTTATATCTGCATGATGGACAGAACCTAGATTTTGAGAGCTGCAAGGAGAAATTTTGGAGACAGGAAGAGAAAGAATGAAGATACTATGAGTGGCCAAAGAGAGAGACATGGATGCAGTGGCCACTGGTGCCTTCTATGTACTTGAGGCAGTGAATCCACTCCAGATTTTAGTGTGAGCCTTAAAGGAGTTGTTTAGGTTGCTGAACACATTCCAAAAATAGATTTAGTACTTTGAACAGTTCCTTCAAAGTTTGAAACTTGTGAGATTCACTGCCCCGTTGACACAGGATTAACCAGCTGTTGCAACATGTGAACAAGGGATGTGAAGAACAGAAAGAGAATGCCTCCTCTCCTTCCCTCACTGCAAAAAGGAGGGAGAAAAAGTGAAATTTGGGGGTAGAGCAGGCTTCACCAAAGTATGGAGACAGAAGAGGATAAAGGAAGAGAAGAAGAAAGACAGGTAACACTGAGTACATATACGGTCAGATCACACAATATGAGTGCTTACCTCGGGGATGGCTTGACGCATAGGGTGCACACTACCAAACTTGACAGAGTGTGCATGCATACAGCAGCTAGCTACTATGATTAAGGAGCACTGACACCAATGGCTTTAAGAAATAAACTACATTTTTATTATAGGAACTCCATTTGTGATACAAAAGTTATGTAAGGGTGTTAGGCTAAGTTAGAACAAGAAGAGGACTAAGTTTTACTTCTGGAGCAGCAGAACAGCAAAAAGGAGGAAGAGAGAAAAGGGGGAGTGATCTCTAAAAATATCTGCTCAGAGGGGTCAGGACAGGTGGATAAGGCATGAGGCGACTTTAAGTTACTGAAACACCCATTAACCCTATCACTGCTGCTCTCTCTAAGACACATTTAACTTTTAAACATTGTTGTTGCATTTCCAACAAAACTATGAGAGATTATGAGATTTCCAACAAAACTATGAGATTACCGTGATATGCTAATGACATCCTGATTTATTTCTCTACCTCATAGAATCAGGTGTGACAGTGATTGTACCAGAGTTTGTATTGACTTGGGTGAGGGCCAATAGATTGAAGCTCTGTCCAGAAAAACTGGAGGTATTGCTGGTCAGGCATTTCTCTGGCTAACGAGAAGGTCTTCAATTTGTTTGGAATGGATGCGGGTCTGTAATTTGGGATGCTCATAGTTAAACTTTGTCCTTTGAAGTCTCAGTGGCCTCACTAGCACGAAGCATCTCTTACCAGCTGAGGCTTGTGTACCACTTGTTCATTTTCTGCACACTAATTACTTGGACACAGGTAATCCATAATATGCTTACCTCCAGATTATACTATCACAATGTGTTGCAATGTGGGCCTAATTCTGCTGCTAGGGTAGGTTTTGATGCTGCTGAATGGCAAATCCTAACAATCCCGGCTATTGGTTATAGTATTGGGAATTGCAGCCCAACAATATCTGTGGGGTCACATGATTCCCACTCCTGAGCTATACTGACCCATTCATTTCTGGCATCCCACATCTAAAACAGCCTTCCTAAAGAAAGATGTTGCTGAATCTGTTGTTATTCTGGTCTCAGGCAAAAACTTTAGCCTAGTAAAGTGAACTCTTCACTCCCACCATGCTCAGGCCCTGCCTTCCCCCACCTTCCTTTGTGTATGCTCCATCCAGTCCAGTCCTAGACTGCTTCCATACCTACCACTTTCCTTTGAACTGTATCATTTTCTTCTTCAGTATTTATATATCAAACAGCCAATGTCATTGTAAGGGGTCTGTAGTTTTCTGTGTCATCCTCTTGTGCTTTTTTCCTAGACCTGATTTGTAGGAAAGACGAAAGTAAAACACAAATGCAACACCAGCCTATCTCATGTTGACACAGGTAAAGCACTACTGAGATTTTTAAGAGCTACTGTACCTTTTATCCAGAGCCTCCTATTTGCAGCTTCCAGCTGTTTTATAGTTTCCTGTTCAACCAATCTGGTAAGATTGTAACAAACTATCCTGTAATTGGTCATCTTCTGCTCCCTGGAGTATGAGTGTTAAAATACTAGCTTTCTTCCATTCCATCCCTCCACTGTTACTAAAAGGCGCAAACCAGCAATCACACAGTGTATGTGAAAAGCCCATTCAAGGATATATCATCATCGTTCTCTGAAGACTGTTAATAAGGGTCTAATGTTTGGGGCATCTGCTTTTTCTTTTTCTTTTTTTAGTCACGTGCTTCTTGTTTTGTTTTTTTCTCCTGCATGCAAGCTGCCTTCATGGTTATACTCAGATTGTTTTCATGAATATCATCTTTTCATATGCATACTCGGTCCTACACCGTAGTAATTTTTCATAAGCGTAACTGTATGCTTGAGTAACTTGAAAGCCTCACACTGAAGGATTCACTGTGCAGCAATTGCTGTTTTCAACACCACAATAGCTGATGTTCTCAATCAGGAGAAACTGGAATAATATGTCTCCTTTTTTGGTTGTGGAGTCCAAGATTATTTTTATGTGTCCATGTTGCACAGCAGGGAGTTTGAGGTTTTGCTTTGTTTTGTTTCCACAAAGAGAATAAAGAAAACTTTTCTTGCTTTACTGCAAAGAGAAAACAGAGGTGGGTAAGTTGCTGTACTACAGGGTTGAATGACCTATGCTCCTTCAAGAATGAGCAGCACCTTGTAGCTCTCCAATGGACCTTACAGCTTCCGTCATCCCTCACCACACTGGCTACAAGTGAAGGGATGCAACTCACAACCTGACCAGAGCACAAGGTCTGTATGATGCCTGCAAAATTCCCTATGGTCAAAAAAATAAGAGGCTTTAACAATATAGAGGACTGCACCATTCCGCCTAGCACAATCACTGCATAATTTTACATTACACAACCTCAATGTAGAATGTCAGCCAGCATTTTAACCAGAGCCACTTATGAGGAGGAAAGAGTGAGGTGGCCACTTGAGGCAACAGGTCTTGAGTGTCATGAAAGAGCAGAAAATTGTTGTTTACTTTGTTCTTACTTTTTTCTTCAACTGCCACGATGGATGGATGGATAGATAGATTTATAGTATTATATCCCACCATTGAGCCACAAAGGCTCCCTGGGTGGCTTACAAATAACTAATTAGTCAGTTCCCTGACTAATTAATTCAGGATTACAATCCAAATAAGACATGGAAAAGGGAATGGCAGTGGAAGAGGGAATTAAAAATTAAATCCTGTAGATGCTGGGTGCTCTTCTCCTGCTTTGAGGCAAAAGCAATGGTGGTTGGAATATGGAAGGAGAGGCTCTCACCAATGGCTGGACCCAGGTATGGTGGAGCTGCACGCAGCTGCTCTTCTCATCACAGGCTAGAGTGAATGATGGGAAAGCTGGTTGTGGAATTTTCTGTCACATATGCCAAAATGATTCGCTGGGTTTGGATACCATGTATGCTGGCTTGGGTACATGTCAGGATGGAAGATGCAATTTCCTGCCCTGCCTCATGTGGCCAAATGGTTTGATGCTTCCAGATTTAGCTTTATTGTGCAATCACCCAACCTCCATCACTGCATTTTTGGTGGATTCCAAAGGAATTCCAGATGGAATTGTAACCTTCTCTTGTTTTTCCACAACTTCTTCCATCATTCCCTCCCCCATCAAAAAAACAAAAACAAAAAAAAACCACCTTTAAGGAGAAAAAGATGGAAAAGCTGAACACTGCTTTTTGACTGGTAGCATCAAAACTGTCCATCTCAACTGAAAGTAGCCCCTGAATAGACCAACAGTCCATTTTCCAGTAGCTGGGAGTTTATCTGTACGTTGTTGTGGGCTTTTCAAGCTATGAGGTCGTGTTCTAGTAGTATTTGTTCCTGACATTTCGCTTGCATCTGTGGCTGGCATCTTCAGAGGATCTAGTGGCACAGAAGTGAGACAGAGTATATATACTTCTGTGATCCCTGGGTGGGTCTGATGCATTAGTGATGCAGCTGGCCTGTGAGACAGCCCACTGTTAAGTGGACTAGCCCCTAGTGTTGTATTACTAGTCAGGGGATATGCATAACAGTTGTGTGTGCATTTCAGTACTTGTTAGCAATCCATTGTATTGTTTCCTGCAGAGAGACCTCCTGAGTCTGAGTGGTGTTCATTGGCATATTTTTGAGTCTTGATTTTAGTGTTTTTCAGTATTGGTAGCCAATGTTTTGTTTACCTTCCAAGTTTCTTCTTTCCTGTTAAAGTTGTCCAAGTGTTTATGGATTGAGGCCTCTTTGTGTAGTCTGACATAGTAGTCCTGAATTTCTGTGCTTTCAAATAGCATTTTGTGTCCAGGTTGCTTTATAACATGTTCTGCTACTGCTGATTTTTAACAGGAAAGAGGAAACTCAGAAAGTAAACAAAAGGTGGCTACCAGTACTGAAAAACACTAAAATCAAGACTCAAAAATATGCCAATGAACACCACCCAGACTCAGGAAGTCTCTCTACAGGAAACAATACAATGGATTTGTTGGGATGCCCTCCATATTATAGTAATGGGATATGTAGTCCAGCAATAGGTAGCAGCTTGCTTGCAACCAAAGCCTAGGAACCAGAGACCATTAGGTAAACAAATGCTAGGAATGCACTGATAAACTCTGCCAGGCTCTCACTGCTTCAAGGTCTCTTGAAAGAGGGAGGGGGAAGGATGGGATTCTTAAGTATTTGCTATTGCTTTTGAACTTTAGTCTTCTCACTGAAGTCTTGTACAATGTATCTCACTCCAAATAAATAGTGCTTATGCACTGTACTATTTGTGTGTGAATTCAGTTCCTGACAGGATTGCTAACGAGTACTTAAATGCACACACAACTATTATGCATATCCCCTAACAATGCAACCCTGGGGCTAATCCACTCAACAATGGGCTATCTCACAGGCCAGCTGCATCACTAATGCATCGCTAATGCAAATCCCTCCCACCAGGGCATCACACAAGTATATATACTCCATTCCACCTCCATGTCTCCAGATCCTCTGAAGATGCCAGCCACAGATGCAGGTGAAACATCAGGAGCAAATACTATTAGAACACAGCCTCATAGCCCAAAAAACCCACAACCCATGGATTCCAGCTGTGAAAGCCTTTGACTTTACAATTTATCCTTGCTTCATCCAATACATGGAACAGAAATGTAGAACTGAGACTTAGAAGCAGGCTAGATGGAGCCAAAGCAGGCTGGGCAGCAACAGGAACAGTTTGGCTAAGCCGAAGAGCTTTTTAACAAGAAAGCCCCCTGCTGGTTACAAGAAGCCTCTCTGACAGTCACAAGAAGCCTCCCTGATAATTATCTGCTTAGCAGAATAAACCTTTCAACTCAATCCATTTTGAATGAGGCCACTGTGTGCAAGAAGCAGTCTTGTATTCTTCTAAAATAAGGGAATTAAAATAACACAAAGCAGAATGCTAATAAGCTCTATGCTTCCCCTGCATTTATATGATGAACTATCAAATTTAGCCACTCAGCACATGCAATCCTATACTGGAAGAAAAGAAATTTACACCAAAACTGGGACTGGAGCTTTATTTTCTGCATGATCATTCCCTTCAAACATAAATGAAACTACTCAATTGACATGCTTGGCCTGATCCCATCTCTAAATTCATCTTTTTGTTGCTATATGCCTTCAAGTCAATTCCAACTTATGTTGACCATGTCTTCATACCCTCCAACGGTCCCATTTTGGCAGGGACAGTTTCATTTAATGCCTTTTCATCCCAATTTTTCAGCTTCTTTTAAAATGTCCCAGTTTCCCTGTCCTCCTCTCATTTTCTCCTTTTGTTCTCAGCTTACTGCAGTTGTTGCAAACTTAAGTCAAAGTGCAAAAGTAGTTTGCACTCAATTAACTCAGAAGAGGGATGGAATCTTTTCCTTTCCAGTAGGAACAGGCAAAAGCAAACTTCTGCAGCATGTCCTAGCTAATGTGTTCTTCTTCTTTAATAACTTTTGCCATCTTGACCACACTCTGCTGCTTTTTGGCCACATGTGCCCCAGTTTTCATCTGCAAAAATATTGGAGGGTATTATCTTGGTGTTTTCTTGGCAAGATTTGTTCAGAGGTTTTTCATTGCCTTCCTTTCTGGATAAGAAAATCGGATTTGCCCAAAGGTACCCATTGGGTTTCCATGGCTGAGTAAACCCTGATCTCTCACAGTACTAGTCTGATATTCAGTCTACTACACGTGCTGGCTCTCTTAACTTCTTCTCTACCCCTGACAATAAAGAGATTACCCAAGGAACCCATTGCTTCTATCTGTAAAAGGCCCTTGGAATGTTCTGTCAGATTGATTTATGTTTAGGATTTCAAGTATTCTCAAATAAAGTATCAGCTTTGATTCATTTCTTGCTTTTCTTGTTCTCAGAACCATTGGTTATGTGACCTGACAAGTCTGATTCAGAAGTCTGAAGACTCTTTCTCCCATACCATCTGAAGACAATATGCAAACCCCATGATTTCCACATTGTCACTTCCTCCTCTTTGCCTGATATAAAAACATGTTTCAAAAGTTTGCACAGAAATTTTTATGTCTTTATACCATAATGAACATATTATGACATAGTGAGTTTTGGAATAAGTGTGGTTTTCCTCCACAGACATAGTTCTCTTTTTGGCATATGGCCAAAAAAAAATGGAGATGTATTTCAAATTTTGGAGCACTCACCTGCGAGCCATTGAAACTGATGGAGACAAGTGAAGACGGTGATGGAAGCAACACAAATCCTTCCTCTGGATCTAGCACAGAAACCAAGCAGAAAACCAGAGGAGAGATACCCTGCACTGAAAATGGGATGGAGAGAAATTCTGGAGGAAGAACGGAGTCCTTGGGCAGGGCCAGATGTCTTGAGGAAACTGGATTGGGGATGGCTGAAATTAAAAAGAGAGAAAAGCAAACATCTGTTTTACCAGTTGTCCCACATTGTCATTTGGCTTCTACAGAGGCACCCCTGGATGGTTTTGCTTACAATTTCTCATGTGAAAAGCTCAGTTCCTGCTTTAGAAGGCAATTCATGCATTAAGACAAGCAATGTGGGGACTCTTTTTCTCCTCTCCAGCTGCTTTTGCAAGTTACACGACACTAAAGTTTCACAAAACTAGAAACCACACCACATGGTAGTGATTCAATTCATTTGAGATTGCAAGACATGTCTTATATTTTGTAGGCAAAAGAAGCAGAAAAAATACCAACAGTTAGGAAGAAAACCAAAGAGGACAGAAGACAAGGGTGGACTCCCGTTACTTAATCATTGTGGTTGGCCAAGGAAAATAGGGTGACCAAGTGTACGTCAAGGCCCAAGCCAAAACTGGTCAGAATGTTTACAAGTTGTGAAGCTGAAGTGACTGACTGTGATTGTTGTACCTTTAACATGGGATAAAGTATAGGAGAGCAAGTGCAGTGTAGTGGCTTGAGTGTTGGACTATGATCCTAGAGACCAGGGTTTGATTCCCCAGTTGGCCATGAAAACCCATTGGGTGACCTTGGGTGCATCATACACTTTCAGTCTCAGAAAGCTCCATGATAGGTTCCTCTTAGGATTGTCATATGTTGGAAACAACTTGAAGGCACACAGCAGCAGCAGCAGCAACAACAATATCAGCAACAAGAAAGTATTACAGGGTAATTTCCTAGCTCCTAAGAATCAGGAGTTGGGAGAGTCATTGAGGCTACCATGCAGGTTGAAAGACTTGATCTTCCCCCCATTTATCTAAGTTCCAATCCAAAACTCCTCTGCCCCACCACTTAGCAGTGTTTACACATGACATTCCACACAGTTGTAGTCTATTTACATGGAGTGTTGATCTGTAAACTCACATAATTATTCACCTGTAACATGGTACCCAGATTGCTGATTTATTCACACATATAACTTCAGGCATTCTCCTGAATATGTGGAGGTCTAAATAATTGGTTGAAATGTGAGTACATGTGTAAGCCCTGTACATCTCTGGGTTTCCTTTAGTGTCACAGAGTACATTAAGTGGAAACTTCTACAGGGGGCTCCTTATTGCATTCAACTGAACATGTTTAGAGGGTTTTTGTAACTGCATCTCCTAAATATAATTACAAAGCCTCTTGAAGACTTCTGCACTTAACACATGTAGGTCTAGTATATTCCCAAGGGCATGGGGACAGTCAGTGGTAGCATCAGGCAGCTTAGTTTTATGCAATAGCTTCTACGGCTGCAAAGCACAGCTCTGTTCCATGCAGAAGTTTTCTGTACCAGGCTGCAAACCAGACTTCACTTTCATATAACAGCTTGCCAGGCTTTAAACCAGAACTCGGTTCCATGCAAGGGCTTTCTAGACTACAAACCAGAGCTCTGGACTAGCATTAGGTTAAGTAGGGGACATAAGAGAATTGTTCCATGTTGTCGTAATTCATGCTGTGGAATCTAATGCAGAGGAATCAGATGTGAAAAGGCCTCTGGTTCTGAGGGTCACACTCCCTACATCACAGAAACTAGTGCCAGATACTGCGGATAAGGAACTTCAACAAGGTGAGCCCCTATCTCAGTCAGAATTGAGGAGAAGTCATCTCCATCATTTGCAGCATATCTACAGGAGAAAAAGCAAGGACAGAAGGGGCAACATCTCTTGCAGAGGCTTAAATGAGAAATGCTGAGCAATTAACCACCTGACATCTCAAGGTTATGGAACTTATATATATTACCCAGCAACTGTTGAGAGTTCTTGTTATTCATGTTGGTTCATTCTGCTTGGTTTTCAGCGTTCTTCAAATGCTTGTCAGTTTATTTGGACTCTTATCATCAAGACTGCCATAAGTTCAACAGACTGATAAGTTATCAATATTGTTAAACGACAAATCTATGAAAAGGTTTAAGGAAGATTGGGAATGTGTCTACAATTATTTGGAGAACATTTGGGGTCCATCAATTATTATATTGAAGGACTAGCAATTTCTGACAGTCATTCAACTGTTCAGTTTAAAGAAGACAAAATGATATAAATCTGTATGCAAGTATGTATATTAAGTAAGCATACTCATAATGTATATTATATTACGTATAAGAATAAGAATAGACTGCCATAAGTTTTATGTCTCCTTGTCCTTCAACTTTGGCTTAGGTTGTCATAACTGGTGGCTTCTGGTGATGAACTCCAGATGATAGGCTCTTGCTTCTGCATGTTCTTTCATCTCAGTGAATTCTCTTCATAATCTGTGTATGATCTGGACTCACTGGCAACCCCTCGCTCTTACTCTAGCCTCTCCTGACAAGTTCTAAAAAATAACAATTGGTTTCTTTCTTCATCTGATAGTTAGAAAACAACAGTCTCTAGGCAGAAACTGGCCTATTGCTTCCTGTCCTCTGGATTCTTGTTATGTTAGAATCAAATTGTTTATTTCCTTTAAAAAGGAGAACAGTGAAGAATCAGGTGGAGCAGGGTTAACTGAGTTAGTGGCAGCTGGTGGCTTCTACATCAGAGATGTGGCAAGTCCACTTTGGGTTTACTTTCAGAGTAATCAAAGTGTTGAAACTTTTATGGGGACAGGCTTCAGTACCTTGGATAAATAGCTTCTTTAGGGTGTGAAATAAAATTCAGCATGGATTCATTCCACTTCCAACACCAAGGGAACTCAGTGACCAAACTGAAACTGTAAAATCTTGCTCCCCACCCCTGCACCCGCTTGGTAACATTATTGGCACAACTGAATGAACAGTTCTGTAAAGTGAAGTGCTATGGGAACAATTTTATTACAATACTTTTATATGTTACAGCATTTACAGGAGACTTCCAGATGATGCTATGCAATCACCCTGCGTCATTCTCTAATTCTTACAGGAGGTCCAAATGACAATGTCTTCCATTTGTAGCCTTCCTGTGTTTTCTTCTCCAGTTTCTTCATGAGAAATATATCTATGAGTGCACATGTGTTCTTTCAAGTCACCTATTGACTTACGGCAACCCCATAAATTTCACAGAGTTTTCTTAGGCAAGGAATACTTGGAGGCGGTTTTGCTGGTTCCCTCCTCTGAAATCTTGCCTAGAGGTTTTGGTATTCCTTGGTTGTCTCCTATCCAAGAATTGACCAGACCTGAACCTAATTACCTTCTAAGGGGGAAAAAAACTATTAAAGGAAAAAAATGGAATAGCTTCACAATATTCTTTGAGGTAGGATTAATATGAAAGCCTTCCTATTTTCCTGTTATAGCAGTGGAAATGTGGTTTTGCAAATGAGGAAGAATTTTTCACCTTTATGTAATGCTTTTTTTAAAAGCTAATAGTCTAAAGTGTTATTTTGAGAAACCTATTCTTCAACTGTTTCCCTTCCCTACGTGAGCTAATAAATTAATTCCTGAATTAATTTTGTAAAAGAGGAGATGAGTCATCATTTCCAATCATTAACAGAGTCTGTTGATTGCAAAACTCTCGCCATGGTACGAAAAATGCTTCCCAGTACTCTTCATTTTAATGCATAATTGTATCCTTTTCTTCCCTTAAAAAACAACAACTAGTAGTTATGAAGGGGATTTCCCTTAACAATATTATTATTTCAGCACTTTCCTTATCTTCTCTGCTCTCTGCAGCTAGTCAAATGCAACATTAAACAGAAGAAAGTAAACCTCACTTGCTTCTCACTACTTCAGGCAAGAGAGTGGGAAAGTGTCTTAGGGAAATATATAGGGAATCTTCTAGCCAGGGCAGAAAAATGACTATCCTGACTGGGATACCTAGAAAGCTGTAGTCCAAAACAGAAAAACACGGCATTTCTTTTTCCAGGCTCCATGTCCTCCAAAATTTCGCAGATGAAAACAGAGACATGTGTAGCCAAGCACTATCAGAAAGTTGTCAAGCTGATAAAATTTATTAATGAGGTAGAACACACAAGCTACGAGAAGGTGCAACAGTTTGCTTTTGTGTGATCATACAATGGGCTCTCCATATATGTGGGGATTCTGTTCCAGGAATCCCTGCAAATACCAGAAATCATTAATGTCTGTGTCCCATTATATTCAATGCATCTGCGCACACATTGCCACCATTTTAGGTATAGGACACAATGCTCCACAGTTGCTCAAATTTGCAGAACTGGAGGTTGCAGGTAAGGAGGACACACTGTACTAGGAAGGGCAAAATTGTGCCCTCTCCTCTCCCCAATCCTGAGTTGAGTGCAAACTACTTTTGCACTTTAAACTCAGTTTGATTCAATTTAAGTAGGTTGAGAACAAAGAGGGAAAGTGGAAGAGAGAAATTGGGACATTTTAAAAGCAACCGAAAAGTAGGATGGCAGAGGATTAATCAGGACTGTGCCTGCCAAATCAGCACAGTTGGAAGGTATGAAGCTTTGCTTCAGACAAGATACAGCAATAGATGTTTGTTTGGGATGCAACACTATCCAGGTCCTCCCTTTCCCAAGATAGTTGCTTACTCTAGTATAGCTGTGAACCAATAGGGCAGGACTGGGAAGACCCTACCATTATACAGAACAAGATCATGCAACTCTCTAGATCAGTGGTTCTCAACCTGGGGGTTGGGACCCCTTTGGGGGTCGAACAACCATTTCACAGGGGTCGCCACTCCTCAATCCTGCCCCCTTTTAAAAGAAGGTGGCCTCACAGCCAATGGGACCCCTGCGCTGGGAGGAGGGGAGAGGAGGCATGCTGGGCATTTCCCCATCTTTCCCTGCCTGGTGGGAAAGCACTGGAGGAGCCTGAGGTGGAGCCGGAGGTGTGGAGAGCAGGAGGAGAGAGCTGGAGCCTGAATGTTAAGGTGGAGGTAAGGACACCGAGAGGAGAGAGCTGGAGCCAGAGCGTTAAGGCAGAGGTGAGGAGAGGAGACCCCGTGCTGGCAGGAGGGGAGAGGAGGCGTGCAGCCGGGCGCAGCCAGGCGCTGCTTGGATGCTCGCGCCTGCACCACACACACACACACACACACATACATGGAGGGCTTCCCCTTCAGTGTTCCCTTTCCCCTTCATGCCGGCTTGCAGAGTCAGAGTTGCTTGCTGGGGCGAGTGAGCAGCCGGGCACTGCTTGGACACTCACGCCCGCACCACACACACACACACACACACACACACACAGTGGGCTTCCCATTCAGGGTTTATGGCGCTGCAGCGGGACATCTGGGAGGTAAGACCCCGTCCCCTCACCCTCTTCAGCTCATGCTCATTCATGCTGGCGAACAGAGTTGCTTGCCGGGGCGAGCAAGCAGCTGGGCTCCGCTTGCTTCTCAAAGTGGCGGGGCTGCAGCAGCGGCGATCGCCCGGTCACCCATTCATTCTGGGCACGCTGCTCCATGGGAGTTGTCGGTGTGGCTGTCGCCTTTGGTCCAGCAGGCAAAGGGGGAAACTTTCCTGCAGTGGATCTGCCATCTGACGGGGGAGATCGGTCCCTCCGAGACCAAGAACTCGGTCGGGAAAGGAGCAGGGGGTGTCAGCCAAGGGCTTCGGTTTGTGTAGCAAGAGTCCCCGAGGGTCCTTGGTTGGGTTTTTTTGGGGGGGGGTTGGTTTTTTGACCCGAAAGCGCTGCTCTGATCCGTCCTGTGGACTTTGGCCATTTCCACATTCCAGTGTTATAGCGCTATGATTCCACTTTCACCATCCTATGGAATCCGGGGGTTTGCACTATAACAGTCTAGTGCAGAAATAGCCAGGATGACTTTCTCATCTCGCTTTTGTTGTGCGTGGACCCTTGGCGCTTGCCACACGCACGTGTTGTGTTCTTCGCCCTGAATGTCTTGCATTCCTCGCTTTTTGTATGTTCAGTGTCTGCACTCCCTTTAAGGGAGGGAGGAAGGGAGGGAGTGAAACAAAATGCGTCTGCTTATGCTGCCGCCATCTTTCCTCTCTCCCTGTCCTTTCCTCCCTGCGCCTCGTGTAAAATGTGGGCTGTTTCGGTGTTGCCTTTGGGAGTGACTGGCTTTTGGAACTGTGGAAACCCAATATTCAGAACTAGAACTACTGCCTTAATTCTGGCATTGATGGACACTTTCTGTGCTTAAAAAGGGGGAGGGAGAGTTACCAGTTTTTAGGCATTAGAAGTCTATCCAGAGCAGTGATTTAGGGCAGTGTTTCCAATTTATTCGATGTTGGAAATAACTAACTAACTAAATAATAAATAAATATATAAATAAATAAATAATAAAAAAATAACGAAAATGATTTTATGGTTGGGGGTCACCACAACATGAGGAATTAGGAAGGTTGAGAACCACTGCTCTAGATGTTGCTGAACTGCAGTTCCCACTATTTGCCATCACTGTTTTTACTATCTAGGGAGCTGCTGGGAGTTGCAGTCCAACAACATCTGGAGGGCAGCTGACTCAGGTGAAGTCAACTGAAGCAGCTGACTCAGGTGGCAGAACCTGGGTGGCAGCAGTGACAGCACACCTATCCCAGCCATTCATCTTGAGCCCCTCAGCCATTTGCACTCAGAGGACAGATCTATGTGTGTATACAGCTTGAAGCAGGACACTTGCCCTTATCCTGGTGCCCACCAGTGTGGTAGACAATGGTGTCCCATTCAAGTCAGATTCAGCTGCAGTCATCGGCTTAGGTATATCTAATGTCACTGGTATAAAGTCAACTCCCAGAATGTCCTGGAAGTCAGGTTTTCATATTCATAGAATCGTAGAATTGTAGATTTGGAAGAGACCACAAGAGCCATCAAGTCCAGTTTCCTGCCTTGCAGAAATACACCTTCAAAGAATTCCTGACAGATGGCAATCCAGTCTCTGTTTAAAAACCTCCAAAAAGGGAGATGCCACCACACTCCAAAGCAGCATATTCCACTGTTGAACTGCTCTTACTGTCATGAAGTTCTTCTAATATTTGTTCTTCCTAATATATTCTCCTTTCCTGGGCCATTTCTGCACTAGACTCTTACAGTGCTATTATTCCACTTTCAACATCCTCTGGAATTCTGGGGTTTGCAGTTTAGAGAGGGGGCAGGCAGCCCCTCCCTAAATGGCAAACCCCAGGATTCCAGAGGATGTTGAAAGTGGAATAATAGCACTATAACAGTCTAGTGTGGAAATGGCCTAAGACAAAACTATCAAGGAGTTTCCTGGGGCTGAGAGTGTGTGGCATGCTCAAGGTCACCCAGTGGGTTTACATCGCCCAGCGAGCCCAGCGGGAGGAGTCTCAATAGACTGTCCCCTCCTTCCTCCAAAGAGGTCAAGATGGATTAAACTCACTTTGCCCCTTTTTTATCACAACAGCCCTGCAAAGTAGGCCAGACTGAGAGATAACAATGGGCCCAGAGTCATCTCACCAGCTTCATAACTGAGGCCATTTCTGCACTAGACTGTTATAGCATTATTATTCCACTTTCAACATCCTCTGGAACCCTGGGATTTGCAGTTTCGGGAGGGGTCTCAAAGGTCCCTCCCTAAACTTTAAACCCTAGGATTCCATGGGATGTTGAAAGTGCAATACTAGCACTATAACAGTCTAGTGCAGAAATAGCCCTGAAGTTTTAAGCCATTGCGCCATGTTTCTGGAGCAGGAAAAAACAGGCTTGCTCCATCCTCTATATGACATCCCTTCAAATATTTAAACACAGCTATCATGTCACCTCTTAAGCTTATTCCAGTTTCTCAAATACAAGCATTTAATTTCTATATTACGCAAATTATTCTAATTTTACGAATAATGCTAATTTCCATTCTAGTTGTGTAAATTTAGCATATTGATTTTTGCATTTTTTATCCTATTATGTTTTAGTTTGTGCCACTCCCTTGCATCTTCCTCTCCACTGCACACACCACTCACTCTCTTCCTAGCTTTTCCCTTTCTTACCTTGCACCCTTGCAATGCTGCTTCTTACACACCACCGCTCGTGCCACACACCCTCCCTTTCCTATGTCATGGAAGCTGGGAGGACTTGTTTCTTGCAGAACAATACAATAGAAGAGTGCTTACATATTTTGTCCTTTATCTCAGCCCCTATAAGGGGTAGAGACTTGCTTTACTTTAAAATGAGAGCTTGGAATCCTAGCCAAATGGGGTCCAGATGTGTACCAGCTGGCATGCTTACAATCTAGGATAAATCTGTCCAACCAGGTGGTTTGGCAACCCTACCTGAACCCAGTCCCCCTGTAGGCCACAACTGGACAAATCACAAAAGGAGGCAACAGTCAAATCCAAACAAAACCCAAAATGCTATACAAGCACAAAAGAGCGAACTGTGCAAAATAAATTATATGATTCCAAAATCAGGATACACAAAACCAAAGTCACAAAAAGTATAAATGCACACAAAAGCCGTGGAACACAAAACTACACGTACAGATATTTAGAAAGGAGAAATAAACAATACCAAAATATATTCAATGAGTATAATACAATATGCTGCAATCCCAAACTAACAAAAACAACAGCACTGTACTAAAAGTTGACACAATCAGATGTTGATGATATAAGGATGTAGGGAGAGTAAACATGACTTCTAGATATTTTCCTGTTTTGAAAATTCTTTTTCCGTACCGGCACTGTTTTAAAGACATTCTCCCTGAGAATGATGAGGAGAGAAAAAAAAGCTCTTCAAATTGCCTCAAAGCAGAATGATCAAGTGGTCAGAAGAAAATTCTACTCGCTAATTCAGGCTATGGACCATCAAAAGGCTTGTAACTCTCAGACTGACCTATCCAATGGAAAAAGAATTGAATATACTTACAAGAAGACCACCAAGTTAAAGAGAAAGCCAGTGGATGCACATATGCTTTTCACACACAACATTCAGTTATTGGATTCCAACTGGTGGAAATAAGAAGGAGTTTTCAGGAGGACCATACTGGGCCAAACAGACAGGCTCATAGTTTGATTTGGTATATAGCAGTTTTGTTTAAGGAACGCAAAGCAGTTTGCTTACTAAAAGGTCAATGATATGTCCAACCAGAAACTGACACTGGAGAAACAGTTTCAGCTCTATCCTTTGGATGTTTACTTGGAAGGAGGAATCATTAATTTTTTTACAGGAGCTATTCCCATGTAAGTGTGAGTAGGATTACAATCTTATTCAGCTTACTCAGCTGATTCAGGTACTACACTCAGCAGAAAAAATGAAATGCACAAATATAGGATGGGTGACATCTGACTTGATAACAGTACATGTGAAAGGGATCTAGGAGTCTCAGTACACCACAAGCTGAATATGAGTTAACAGTGTGATGTGGCAGCTAAAAAAGCCAATGTGATTCTAGGCTGTGTGAACAAGAGTAGAGTGTTTAGATGAAGGAAAGTAATAGTATCACTCTATTCTGCTTTGGTCCAACTCACCTGGAATATTGAGTCCAGTTCTAGGCACCAAAATGCAAGGATATTGACAGGCTAGAAAGTGTCTCGAGGAGGGTGACCAAAATGGTAAAAGGTCTGGAAACCATGCCCCATGAGAATTGGCATAGAGATCAGGGTATGTTTAGCGTACAGAAGGTCAAGAGCTGGCATGATAGCCATGCTTAAATATCTGAAAGAACGCCATAGGGAAGATGGAGCAAGCTTGTTTTCTGCTTGCTCCAGAGACAAGAACATAGAGCATGGATGGATTCAAACTTCAGGAAAATTTCAGGAAAAGAGATTCCACCTAAACATTAGGAAGAACTTCCTGACGATAGGAGTTGTTACAGTGGAATGCATTGCCTCAGAGTATGGTGGAGTCTCCTTTGAAGTTTCTTTAAGCAGAGGATGAATAATCATCTGTTAGGAGTGCTTTGATTGTGGATTTCTGCATGGGAGGGGAGTGAACTGGATGGCCCTTGTGGACTCTTCCAACACTGTAATTCTATGATTCCATGAGTCGTAAGTCCACAGTGCCACTTTCTCGATCTGGCCATCTACATAGCCCTCATCCTTAACCATGACACTCCTAACCAGGTCATTCTATCTGGAAAGATATTAAGGTCAATGGTACTGAAAACGGCTGAAAGGTCCAGAAGAATTAACACATTTGTCTAGCCTGTTTTTTCCCTCCTTGTAGGGAGACCAAGACAGTTTCAATGCTACATCCAGACTGACATGGGTCTAGATAATTAGTTTCATTCAACAAAGTTTGGAGTTCCCAGACAACATTCAGTGAAGAATCTTGCCCTTGAAAGGACATTTGTACCTGGGCAATAGTTCCTGCAATCCTCAATCCAGAGGGTATCTTTAAGTATAGTCCCACAACATCTCATTTAAGATAGTCTCAACTACCCCCTCCTTCAAGAAGGAATTGTTATTCCCTGGATCTCAGATAGCTGTCACCACACGTACCAAGTCCCAGTGCAACCTTCAGAGAGTTTTTATACCTGAAATGCTTATAGTCTTTCCCTCTTCACCAATGAGAAAGTTGGGGGTCTAGGTGAAAATGTTATTCACAAAACCACCTAGTAGCAGTGACACGGCACTGAACTGTAAATCAATGCATATACAGTCATCCCTCCACATTCGCTAGGGTTAATGGCACAGGACCATCATGAAAGTGGAAAAACCATGAATAACTCTAGGCCCTCCCAAACCATATTTAACACACAAAACAGTTTGATCCTCGTATTCAATCCACCATGGATTCCTTTGAGGCATCAGGGTTCCTTCACAGGGCAGAAGCAGATGGCTGGTGGGGCTTACTGAAACCCCTACTGCTGCCCCACACCATTTTTGATAAATGACTTACAAGCCTTGTTCATAGTTTCTCAGCCTCACAAGGCTTGCAGGCCCTATTAAAAAATGACACAGTGAGACAGTAGAGGTGACAGCAAATAATCAGTGAATAATCAGGAGAGGGGATATGGATATCAGAGACAGGCATAATTTCAAAATGGAGAGAACAAGTAGACCAGTACTTGTTCTGGTTACTGTTACTAAATAACTTTAGTGGGAAATCACAATCTTATTAATAAAGTGAAAAATGATGTCCTTTCTTTTCCAAATTAGCAACATTCTCAACATTTTCTCCAGTTCTTCTCCTCCTTAATACTTTTGATTTCTTGTTGCAAATGCTCATATTGCTTCTGTTTTCTCCCCATCACTGAAATATTTGTAGTTAATTAAATTGTCACATAGAGTTCCTCTTCTTCTAAGGAGACACAAAGCAGTGCAGACAAACATCTTATAGCCCTCCTGCAGCCAATTGTGTGAAAACTTTTATTTGATTTGTGCATGTCTTCAGATTGAAAAACACTCCATAAATGCAGGTCTCTGGGGCCTCATTTGGACTGTATGCCTCCACATGCACACATCATGAAGTACAAATGAGAAAAGCAGAGCCATGTGTAGCAAAAGGTGATAGGGTAGCCATGTGTATGGAACCAGTGCCTGCAATTGTTCCTTTGACACCAGTTTGATTGACAACAATGGGAAGCAAATACAGTCCTAAATCAGAGGTATAAATCATGCAGCCCTCCAGATGTTATTGGACTGCAGTTCCTAGAATTTCTGACCACTTGTAATACTAGTTAGAGTTTCTGGGACTCAACGTTCAACAACTTCTGAAGGGCCACATGGTTCTCATTTCTGGCCTAAGTCTGGTTTTCAGTCCCAGCCAGATTAGACCCACTGAATGAACAGAAACTTAGTAATTCAATACTGATGTAAGTAGCATTGATTCAATAGGTCTACTCTAGTTGGAACTAACAGTTGCATTTAGGCCATGTTTCTTTCCATGATGACGAAAGCATTAATTCTTGATGGCTACAGAATGAGACCAGGTTGGGTTGCTGGGTTTTTCCCCTTATCAGTTCTCAATCTCAGGAGTAAAGAAGGCAACGTATGCCTATAGGATTGTTGTGTCTTTAAATACAGTTTTGCCTTTAAATGTAGCTTTCAACAGAAATTGAAGAAAGGCATTTTGTTTCCCTTTCATTAGATTTCTAATCCTTTCAGTAGTTGGAGCAGGAGCTAGAGATCAAAATGCAAGCAATAAAGGCTTAACATATTTACTTAACTGTTTGTGAACTGAAACAACTATTTCCGGGCTTATCCAGGTAGGAACAAGGCCATTGGAAATATCTAGCCTTTCCAGTTCTGTTTCTTTAGGGTTTTATCACACAATTGTAGCGTCACTTGCCATGGCTGCATCCTGTGAAATGCTAGAGTTTATAGTTTAATGAGGCACTGGGCCATCTGGCTCAAAATTGTAAATACTTCTTCCTAAACTGCAAATCCTAGAATTCCAAGGGATGGAACCGTGGCACTTAAAGTAGAATCATACTGCTATAATTGTGTAGTGTGATAAGGCTCTTGATCTTACCTGCACATTTGTGGTTTTGCATCCAAACTCTTCCCTGAAATATTTCAGTCTCCCTTATTCCTCCCTCGTGTTCTTTCACCCTCGTTCACTGATCATGTGTCCCATCTAGACTCAAACAACATTCCAGAAATTGCCTTTCGACAATTTCCTTGAGCCCTTTTTTCATTATTATTCAGGAGTTATAGTCCAAGTGTCAAAGTGCTTTAGCAATATTAAACTAGTTAAGTGTTGGGATCATTTTCTTTTATTCCTAGCACTTCTCTTTTCCTCACTTGGTCTCTGTTGAATCTGCTGTCCAGGGAACAGTTGCTATGTTTCTTGGCAGCAGCTCTCCAGGATAATAGAAAGACATCAACCTGGAGAGGTACATTTCATTTTGGGTAATACTGGTCTAATTTAAACATCTGGAGGGTGCAAATAAAAAGGCTTTGTAAATGTTGGGATTATCCGGGACTACTTCAGAATAGGGAAAACAGGCTCTCTGTTAACACTACATGGAACGTTAAGTTATCAGTGTGTCAATAGTCCCTATAGGATTGACAAAGAAAATACTTATAATGCCTTGGTTGACATCACTGACTACAAATGACACATTTGGTTTTTGGTTTAAACAACAGCTTCACAAAAGGCTAGCTTTCTTCTTCAAAGAATTCTTTGGACCTATCCCTTGCCAGTATAGAAGTCAGAACAGCATAGCTACACTCCAAAATTCAATAGAGTTTCTGTTGCTATAATGCTTGCAGTTTTATCTTTATGCTAAAACCTGATCAAGGTACAATAGCAAAAAAAAAAAAAAATCGTATAAAACATCACAATTCAAACAACCCCAGGAATTGTAATCTGGTGGTGTTTCTGAGTTCCCTAGCCTCCTCAGCTTCCCTGGTATATAGGAACACAAAGTCTCATGCATCTTTAAGCCAAGCATATTTATTAAAGCATACATTTTTGTGGGTGACAATCTCTTTCCTCAAATGCTTGGAATATAATCTTAGAGTCTCAGGTATATATATGCACACTGTGGATATATACACACAGAGTAGATCAGACAGATGAGGAACCACTGGTTGTTCAAGATGTTTTGGACCCCAATCCCTACCATCTTTTATCATTGTTGGCAGGCTTAATGAGTACTGAAGTCCAAAACATCCGATGTGCTGAAAGTTCTCCACCTTGAGCTAAGCCAATGCCAAACTATCTTAGGCCTTATGGCAAAGACATCCTGCTTAGAAACGGACCACTGAAAGGCCAATCAAGGAAGTAGTGCAAGAAAGAAGGCCTGAACAGTGCATTATGGACGCATGACTAACTGTGATACTATTTTATTATTCAAGGAAACTATTCTAGGAAAGCACTGGCTTCTGGCTTCAGGCAGAGTGGGAGAGCAGAGATTTCAGGCAGAGACTGGCCATTTCCGCACTAGACTGTTATAGCTGGCCCCTCCCTAAACTGCAAACCCCAGGATTCCACAGAATGTTGAAAGTGGAATAATAGTGCTACAACAGTCTAGTGCCGAAATGGCCTGAGTGGGAAAGGCTCCTTTTCAAAGTACAAAGAGCTATATTGAGTTGCAAGCACAGGCACCAGACTATCAGGATTTAGTTCACAGAGAAAATTCCAATGGTGATCTAGAGCAAGCAGAGTTGATGGGATCTATAAGAACGTAACATATTTTATTTGCAATGAACTTTGCTTTGGACTAGTATCTGCTGTTCAGACTACAAGTTCTCAGTTAATGTATCACAGAAGTGAAAAGAGAATGAGAGAATTTACAGTCAATGCCCCCCTCACTCACTCACTCACTCTCTCTCCCTCTCTCTCTCTCTCACACACACACACACACACACAACTCCAAGCCTTACTTTGGGGATGCTTCACTGACATTGTTGTTGTGTGCCTTCAAGTTGCTTCTGACATGTAGTGACCATAAGACAAACCTATCAGTTTTTTCTGGGGCTGAGAGTGTGTGACACACTCAAGGTCACCCAGTAGATTTCCATGGCTGAGTGGGGAATCAAACCCTGGTCTCCAGGATCATAGCCCAAAACTCAACCTGCTACACCATGCTGGCTCTCACTGACTAGTGTATTCTTTTGATCCCCTGTAGAACACAGGTCAGCATACATGCCATGTACACACAAATTTTCCTCAATGGGACAAAAGGAGCAATAGAAACCTACCTGTCACTTTAAACAGAGATCATATGCCACCAAAAAGAAGGACACCCGTTTGCAAATAAGTGCATGTTCTGATTTAAAGAATATTTTAATGTACAGAATATGTACATCTTACCAAAGTGGGAAAAACTATCACTAGGTAACATGTGCAATTTCTAAATCTGCTGGCCAAGTGATAATTGTAAATGTATAACTTTAAGGACTCTTGATCTTCCTCCTCAGAACTCTTGATCTTCCTCCTCACAAGTCAGATTTGGTCAGGACAATCAGAGGACTCTCCTCCATAAAATGGGGCACCTGGCCACCACGATGGAGGGATGTTTAATCTCCCACTCCCCTCCCCCAGTACTGCAGCCCTGATCTGGATCCCTCCCAACAAGAGGCTGCTATGGATAAAATTTAAAGAAAAGGAGGATCCAGCAGTGAATTTCCATCAATATATTCACCTCCCCCAATCAGGAACATTTTCTCCTGTCTGGGGGACTCATATGATACCTGGTTCTTAAATTATGGTGATGTGCTACCTCCAGGTTAACAGTCAGTATGCCTCTCCCAATCATGGCTCACTGTAATTACTACTGATTTGCAGCTGTTGGCCCCTCCAGAAACCCCATATTACCTCTTTCAGGCCAAAACTGACTTAAATGCCTCTCCTGGAAGACTCCAGGACTGGTTATTCACTTCTTAAATAGGTTACAGGATCACCAAGCACTGTTTAACATATAAAAAAAAGCCACCTTTACAAACCAGATGTAACCACTTCAGTTTTCCCCCATCCATTTTTGCCAGTCATTTTGGGTCTGGAGAATCTTGGAGGCTGGAAATTCACTCTAGAAGCCATCACAATTGTCCACCTCTTAACACAAAAAATTTCCTAAAACGAACAGTGCACTTCTACAGAAGAATAGAGCAACTTTATATATATTTCCAACTTTTGGTTGGCGGGTTGTTAACCAGATGTTATCTCAGTTTCTTAAAAAGTCACAATATACATGAGGTAAAGATGATTAGGGAGTGGGGAGACAGAATATCCCAGAAAAATAGCCAGACGGTGGCATGGTGGTGAAAAATTGTTTCTCACCACAAGTGAGGTTATAGATTCTTGAAGAAAGAGTTACAGATGTGAATCTAGTTCAGGCCTCTGATCAATACAAACATGAAGCACATGTGTGACCAGATACATATTACAGTTTTCATCAAGAGGCCACAGCAAAGAGTATCTATATGTTAGCTTCTCCATGTCACCATCTGAAATAATCAGTGTTGCCACAGCAATAGCATCCCATTTCCTGAGATTTCAGGAACAAAATCTAAGATAGAGATGGGGCAAGCAAGGTTTGTGAAGAGGGCTAGAACTGTTTTTGAGTTAGGAGAAGGGCAAAATGGTTGAATGAGCCCAGAATAAAACCCAACCCTGTAATATGGCAAACTAGAGTATGGGAGGAATGGGAAGCTTTTTTAAAATATTTCAGGCAGGTAGCAAAATGGACCCCCGACTGCAGTGGATTCTATCATTCCCACTAACCTTTGATTACACCTCACCTCACCTCCAAGTCATATGACATGTGTTTTTCTAGGCCCTATACCCTGCCTGTCTCAGGAATTACACAATGGGTCCAAGTGTACCCACCCATCACCTCTCTCCCCGTTTCCTCCTTCTCCTCCTCTTGCTCTGAGGTCTTTGCTGCACTGATGTTGCACAATTGCAGTTCACAGATAGTTGCCTACTAAGCCAGAGAGCCCTTGCTCCACTGGAAATGGAAGTCCAGTCTTTAAAGCCATCTTACATACAAAAATCATTTTTTTCCTCCCACCAGCATTGTCTTGAAATCTGGAGACCTAGTGAAGCATAACAATTCCTTTGCTGGTTTTTTTCAACAATTGAAAAATCGTTATTTTCCTCTAAGGACTTATGGGGTTGCCATAAGTAGACAGATGAAGGCATGCATGCACGTGTGCATGCGCACGCGCGCGCGCACACACACACACACACACACACACACAGAGTGCATCTATTCCGAACTGTTCAAAAAGAATCAATAAAGTCCTTCAGCAGCTCCATGCTGGATGAAATGGATGACTAAGTCACAAGTAGCCCTTACATACAGAAACAGAGCTGCTCAGTGAGGGTGTGGAACAAGACTGTCAAGCATGCAACACTAATGCAACACTAATATTTTGTTTGGTTGATGATCCACAGATAAATCATGTGAGGGTGCCTCAAGCATCAGGCTGTTTGCTTCTGCTGCTCTTATTCTATGATAATTCTTGTTGTAAAGGAGCTAACTCAAGACAGAAATATCTCATCCTTAACTCTTTTTTAAGAATACTGTGCTTCAAAATCATTCTAAATGCAAAATACCTTAAATGCCAAATGTCCTGATACAAAAGCCATACGTCATAGGAAAGTTTCACTGAAGAACAGGCGGAATGTACCTGAAACAACCACCTTCAGGGTCGCTCCTCCCATTTCAAGTTATTGTAAAGCTTCAACTTTCTATTAACAGTTGCTGATTCTTTTCTGTGAATGCTCCTCCAAATAGTAAGCAGTGCAGCAGATAGATCCTTCTACTGCAATTCCATGCAACAAAAAGCTGCACTTGCTGCATTTCTACCCATCACACAGCTGCTGATGATATAGGAATCCTGTTAGGAAAAAAACAAAACAGCAGCCCTAATATTTTTTAAAGCAAACCAAAATGCCTTCAAAATACTGCTAAAAGAGAAAGTCTGAATAGTTAAAGCATTTATCTACTAGACATGAGGTTACACTAACTTGACCACTGGAGGACCTTAGGCAGCTGCTACTGTGGCCATCCCTAGACATTTTACTGCCTCAAGCACTTAAGTGATACAATACTGCACATGGTCCTAGAACAGGACTCTCAGATCACATATAGGCAGCCCATACATGATCCAAAGGTTGTACCTTGGACTCCGCAACAAGATTAGAAGGGAATCTGAGTCACTTCCCCTCTTCTCAAATCTACCACATCATTGGTCCCCCTGGTAAAATGGGCTTTTCCTGGACAGCAGTTGGGTTGCTTGTGCTGCCTAGTAGAAAGAAATCCCAGAGACTGCAATAAATCTCAGTGCCCAGTAAGTCTGAAAGAAAGTATGGCTGGAATTCAGCATATGACTTATGTCTTCATAAGTAGATGTAAGTGTGCTAGAAATAAGACGGGAGTTTTGCAGGATCTGTTTTTGCCTTGGGGCTGCTGTGACCTTAACAACATATGGGTGTGCATTGTGCAATGCTAGCTAACATAGTCAATGAATGTGCCATGACCCCAAACTTCAATGAGTCCCTATGTGTATCAGGGCATTCCCAATGTGCACCCAGATGCCATCTATGAAGTACTGGAGCACAAAAGGAGTGCCTATTGAGCCTCAGAAGAGTCCAATATGCATCAGAATGAGTCAAATGCACATCAGGAGCACTTAAGGTGTATTAGAAGATCCCATGCACATTGGAACGCTTTTGATGATGCCCAGATGTGCAATTCACTGCATTTCTGCAACACAGCTATGGATTTGTAAAGTTATGAATTGTAGACGTGACGTAGAATCTCAGCCAATGTTTTCAGCAGAAGATGCAAAGCAAATACAAATATGTCATTCACAGTAAATAATTAGCCAGCAGCATCCTAGTCCTTCGCCTGACCACCACATTCTCCCACAACTGTTCTCCCCAGCTGCTTTTCCTTATGATGTGGCAAATCTGCATTCAGAACTCTAGACAGAGAATGGAGTTTGCAGAGAAAAAGAGGCAGATGATAGAAAAATCATCCGCTTGTATCTTCAATCAGCAACTCTTCCCTATCCCTTTGCAGCCACATCACAGGGGACCAGATTCCCTGAACCTGATTTTCCACTGAACTGTTCCACTCTGGTCCAAATCTGTGGAGATTCATGACTGTTTTCATGAAGGAGGCCCTGGTTCCTCAAGAGAATATAATCTTTGTGTTTAGAAAAGAAATAGAAAATGCATAGTCCTCCAAATGTTGTTGAACTGCAACTCCTTCCACGCATCACAATTTGCTATGACAGCTAGGGTTGATGGGAGCTGCAGTCTTCAACACCTAGAGGTCCTCACATTCCTCAGTACCTTTTTCTTTTTGTTCTTCACTTTATTTTTTATTGTGCAAAAATCATGTTGAAAGAAACTGAAAGAAAAGCAAAGGGGGAAAAAAGAAATAAAAAGTAATGAAAAGCTAGCAAAACAACAGGTAATAAACTGAAAATCTAGCACTGAGAAACCTTCCAGAAATAAACTTTAGAAATGGTGGGAAGACCCAACACCCAAATAAGTGTCTACAATACATTTAAAAGCTGAAAGGGTTATCAGCTCCTTCATTCACTCAATAAGAGAGAGTGAGCATTTGTCTTTCAAAGTGGCAACATAAATCTTTTAGCCACAAAAAGTTCACAGATAATCCATTTACACTGACTAAAGGTTAATTTTCATGATGCAAGCAGACAGATAAGAGCACACGTACATCTGAGAAATTTAGAGATGCTCCAAAACAGAATTCATTTGACTGATACCTTCCCAAAAGGATACTATTATTGTACTTAACCAAATAATATGTTTCAATGACGCATTAAGAACATAAGATAAATACTTTAAAATCCAATCTACATGATATAAGAGTTTTTTGCAGTATAATTCACAGATTAAGTATAGAAGCCAAAGTGACAATCTATTGATTACAGAAATTGGGCATCTAATTAAGCCCTCCATACATTCTAAATGTTAGTAAGTAGCATTTATTTATTGCTAATCTATATTTGTGCATGAATACAGAGCATTTCTTTGTTTCCTCAGAGTGGAGAAGACTGAGACACTCAGAGGTGCAAAGCAATGCTTTTCTTTTGTTATGTGCCTTCAAGACGATTTATGGTGACCCTATCCTAAAGTGTTTGGAGGGGGGCAAGATTTCTTCAGAGGAGGTTTATTGCTCGCCTCCTCTAAGGCTGAGAGTGTGTGATTAGCCCCAAGTCATCTAGTATGTTTTCCTGGCTGAATGGGGATTTGAACTCTTGTCTTCCAGGGGCTGTTACTGGTCCACACACACTCCAGATTTGATATGGTTTAATTGGTGAAATATAATTTAACTGGGAATATGTATTAATTGGCATTGGTATAAAATGGACCTTGATGTGCTTGTACAGCTAGGCTGTGCAGAGGAAAACACTGGCTGAACACGTGTGCTGCAAAATAGGTCAGAAGAGCCCCTCTGGGTGTAGCGTCAGCCATTGTCAGAACAACCACCAGATACCTCCGGAGATAATAAGCTTAAATTAAGCTGTAATGTCTCCGCCGTCATACAATTCTCAAAGAAAATTCTCATCAAACCACCAATTGTTTCAGTCCTCCTTCCTAGCACCTAGATGTCTATCTTCTACATTGCACCTTTTTCCTGTCCACTATTACAGAGCTATTACTATAGCCATTAATCCCTTGTCACTTAAGATCGTCAATGCAGTCTGGACATCATTGTCTATGCTGCAACCTCCATTGTTTGCTCAAGCAGGAAGCTATTTACAGCCCTTGCCCTCCAGGCAAATTTTGGGTATAAAAATTCTTCATTTCAACCAGTTAGTTGCAGTACCTCAAGCGCTGAACACCAATATATCGCTCTGAATCCCAATTTGTGCTGCCCCTAGATACAAGTATAAGCCACTTCACTATTTCTTCACTGCTCTTCTAGATTGGTAATTATTGCCTCAAATCCTAAGCTTTGCTATCCATAACTCCCCTCCCTTTCCATTGGTCAGTTCTTGTGTGTGTAACTGTTCAAATCTTGTGTGCATATGAGATTGAATTCCCTCAATAAATACATTTTTAGTTAATTTTGAATCTTTGGCTTCTTTTCCTGCAAATACCCTGTAAACATTGGTGGAAAGATCCTGCTAGTTACTCTGCCTCTTGCAGCCTTCTTAACTAGAACCAATTAATTCTCCATTTTTGCACTGAACTGCGGGTAATGATTGAGGACCTCAAGGGGTCCCCCACCTTTTGGGACAACAGGTCCTAGTCCAATATTCAAACTTTTCTCCCCCAACAGGGCATTTCTGTTATGTTTCATTGTACTGGGTTATAATTATTACTGTGTTGCTATTTGGGCAGATTTGTTTATCAGTTAATTAGGCCTGACTCCTTGTGTTGCATCTGATTGGTTGTCCCTAAGAGATCTCTTGTCTGTGCCTTTGTTCTCCTCAGTTTTAATTCTATTTTTCTGCCATCTGAGGGGTTTTATCTTTTCATCTTCCCTTTTTTTTTTACTTCATCCTGCCACTCATCCTGTCTCTCCTCTCACAACAGCATACCTCCCTTTTCAGTGACTGTTGCTGAGTTTTACAATAAAATACAGATGTCATTGACTTCAAAGTGATTGGAATGACATATTGCCAGACACCATATGTTGAGGTCAGGATACAAATCACTACACCACACTGGCTCAAAGCAATACTTAGATACTAACATATGTTGTAACTGAAGAGAGTCCCATTCTGCAGAACTCGGTAGATCATATCTAACCCCTAATCCTGCAAACTGGCAATCTCTTAGTTAGAATCAATCCATTGATTTAGAGGAGGGACTGGAATCAAGTGCTGCTCCAGATGTTATCATACCCTCCAAGCAAACTACTTGTGTACTTGCATGCATTTTGCAGCAATTGAAATAAGCTGAGGACAAAGGAGGAAACTGGGAGAAGGAGAGAGTGTTACCCTAAAAGGTGGGGGACCTTGGCATCCATCCACAATGCTAGTGTCTCCTTAAGATTTGGGGAATTATAGCTCAAAGGAAGCCTGAGAAAGGAGGGTAACAGCAGGATCTTTTCACCTTGGTATACCAGTACTAACTGCAGAGAGGGGACTGCAGTTAAAAAGTTAAACAGAGCATTTTATTGGGAATTAACAGGCACACAAGAAGACAGACACTCTCAAGAACCACACAAGGCTGTCAGAAAGTTAGACAAGAAAGGTTGGATAGAGATAAATTGGGTGGAAAGGATGGTAGGTACCAATCCTGAAGCAAAAGGTCAAAGTGCAGCAGCTCAGACAGTGTGTCTGAGGGTAACAAGAATGAACAGGGATCTGGGCACCATGTATTATGTCCAAGTACTACAAATTACTGGGGTTAGAGCTAAGGTTTTTACACCTTATTTCCTGCCCTGAAGGAGGGTGCATGGACAAGGTGGAACTGGCTTTCCCATGAAACTGACACAGGGAATCTGGAATGGTCTGATCACCTTAACCTTAGGTGACAAAACATTGATGTGAGTCCTGACAATCTCTTAGCGTTTTGGTCAGGCAGTGTGAATGGGAAAGGTCTCTGCAGGATATGTTTGCAGTGGGGTTCTTGATTGCTTCACCTAGGCAGTATCACCTGCTATTGTTTTTAGGAGTGCCTGCAACTTAACGGTTTTTAGAAAGGATTGTCCCAAGCCCATTAGCATTAGGTTTTTCTACCTTATCTTCCCTGAATTTATGACCCAATCATGTCTGAGGTCATCCTGACCTGGCATATGTGTGCAGTCAATGCACTTTCAAACATGTTTTTCAGTTACAAAATATATCCAATTATGAAAATAGCACACCCCTGAGAGTGGAAGTATATGGTGTGGTAACAAGAGAAACTGGGACATTTTAATAGCAGCTGAAAAAGTAGGCTGGCAAACAATTAATCAAGAAGAATACACCCGCCGGGAGAGGCTGCAGCAGTTTGGTTTTGCCTGAGTCTAGTGCAGGAGTGGGCAACAGTGGAAGGCTGGGGGCATCAGCCCCCTAGAAGATCCTGGAAGGCCATGCTTGCTCCTGAAAAAAAAGTAATTTTTTTTTTGTCCTCTAGGGAATATGGGAGCAATTTCATCATGTTTTGGGTTTCACAAAAGTCCTCTCCTGGACCTAAATTGTCCCATGGGTCTTGTAAAATGTGGTAGAAATGTGACTCATGTGCCCTAGTGCACTTTTTTTTAAGAGGGGGGGAATTGGGGGGGAAATAAAAGAACTGTTTCTGCTTAAGTTTTGTTGCCCCTGGTTTTTATTTTTTCAGATTTTTAACTGGCAAATTTTATTTTCCTCTTTTTCTTTACCCCCTCCCCCCGCATGCATGTTGCCTTGACAGCTTAAGAATGGATTGATGCTATCAATCATTGTCATTTATAATTAACAGAGAATTCAAAACTGAAATGCTGAAGCTAATTGTTAAATAACCATGGGCAAGAATAGGCAAGGACTGGGTGATCTTAGATCACTGCTCAGCCACTCATGGAATTTAAAAAGTAATGGCAAAATTTTTGTTCTGTATATTATGTGTAATTGTGGGCCAAAGAATTTGGACTTAGGTTTTTAGTGTAGGACCAAATGTCTAGCAAGAGGTTGATGGAAGGACTCAAAAGGAAGGTTTTTGATTATTGGAGGTCATTACAGAGGGAGCTTATTAATATTTGCCTCAGTGTACCATTCTCATGTGGGGCAACAGCGCTTCCTTCATAAAAGACCGGCTAAATTAAATTTGCAGCAGAGGATGTTGTATTAGGGAAAGACTTTAACGCAGTACTGGACCCCAAAAAAGATTGGAACAATTTTCAAGGAATGGGACAGAAGGACAGAACTAGTAAAAATAAACTGGTTAATTTTTTCCCCTGATAGATACCTGGAGAACTCATAACTCTACTACTAAGGATTTTACAATTTATTCTAACAGAGACTTCTCTTATTATAAAATAGATTTTGCTGTGGCCTCCACATCTTTTCAGTCTGCCTCATCCATTCACTCCCCCGTTATGAAAAACTTTCAGTTTAAAGCTAGGTCTCCTACACTGTCTACTTGATGTTTTACTGGGGGTTTGTTAAACAACAAGTGCTCTGCAGATAATGTAGTGGAGGCATTAAAATCATGTTTTGAAGTTAAGGAAACCCCTGATATGGATTATAGGATTGTTTGGGATGCTATGAAAGCTACTATTTAGGGGCGTTGTATTAAAAGAAGATTCAATACAACGTAAAAGTAAATTGGCTTATGTGAAGAATTTACAAAGTGATATAGAAAAACTAGCAGAAAAACACGAACAAACAGGATCTTAAAAGTGTATACAGTAAGCCTTCAGTATGCACTAGGGTTTGGTTCCAGGACTCCCAGTTGATACCAAAATTTATGAATGCTCATTATGTACAAAAAGAATGTATAAAAATGTATTAAAAAATGACAAAATGAAAGTTTGCTTTTTAGATTTTTTTTTTTTTTTTACAAGTTATGGTTGTTTGAATCCATGGATACAGAATCCACAGAGGGCCGACTGTAAATAACTACAGGCAAAGTGTCATGAATTAGACAGCTTAGAGACTGGGGAAATTAATAAAGTTTTCCTACATGCAAATCAAAACTATTATGAGCATGGCAATAAGGGTTCTAGGCTGTTGGCAGCTGCATTACACTCCAGACAAAGGAATAAGACAATGTACACATTAAAGGATAGAACAGGTCACAAAACTTTGATGGGCAGGTTATAGCCAAAACATTTTCAGACTACTATCAAGAACAGTATTTTTCAAAGAATCCCAGTATAGATGACATTGTCTCAGAGCCCTTGTTACCCTGAAAACCAGGGATCCCAGATGGACACCTCAATATGCTCCAAATGATGGGGAAAGTAAGCTCAACAGAGCACAAGCAACAGCAATGTGAGAGGCAGGGTAACCTAGTGAGATCTTTTACCCAATTTTTATGGGGTCAGGCTCAGTCAGAAATCACACAAAAAGGTCCAATGAATGACTTTGTTGAACAGTAACAGTTCTCATCAACGCAAACACACACACACATCCAAGGGCTAAAAGAAATAAAGAGTGGAAATAAGATATAGGGATTGTTGAAGGATTCGTAGTTTCGGCGATACTGCACCTTTTCCTGAAGTCCTTGGTCCAGAAAGGAGCGAAAGAAAAGGAACTCAGCAAAGAGACACTGAGGGGATTGCATGGCTATCGGGAGGGGGGACCGGTCAGTTGGTATGACTGGGAGGCATCCTCTTCTCTTCTGTACTAGTCCAAAAACAGGGACTATTTGTAGGAAAAATTTACCTTGAGGGCAAATCCTCTCCCAAGGAGAACAAAGGGGACACCAATGGAAAACAACTTCACATCGGCACCTTCTTTGATATCAGAAGATAACAAGGTGTTATCCAAGTATCAGGATCTTCCGCTGCTTTGAGGCTGCAGTGGGAGTTTCTGGAGACAGATTTGGTCTGATAAGATTTTACCGCTTCCAGTGCCCAGCTTTATGGCAAAAACTCTTACTCCCTTCAAGTTGGCTCCTTAAAAGTCCTGTATGAATATAAGCTTCCTACATCATGGAAAGACAGACTTCTTTGGGTCCCAGAGGCCATAGGGGTACAGGCTAGCCTGTAACATCTATTACTATGAGGAAAAAATAAAGATAAAATGTGTATCATATCTGATTATATTTCTTTGTATCAGTAGCGTTTCTGTAATATTGCACATGTAACATTCAGCATTAATTGTATCTATTGTCCAGATCTCATGAGATTGGCTAGAGCCAAACAGAAGCAGTGTTAGAGCAATTCTCAAGATACATTAAACACTACCCAGCCACTTGGCCAAAGATGGCCTAAAATTTTTCTCTAGAAAAAAATGAGTGTGTGTGGGCATCATTTTGTGAGGCCAAGATAAATTTGTTCTTCCTTCATTAGCTGTTGTCTGTGTTATCAAGAAGTTCCAAGTCTCACAGTTCCTTATCCACAGGCAAGAAAGAGGGATGCCTAGTGGGATGGGCACAGCAAAGCAATAAGACAGTGGATGCTAATGCTGGTACTGCTCCTTCTAGTAAGAATTGGACAATGTCATCTGCCCATTATAGCAAAGACTCAAAGTAATAAATAACAATTGTTTTGCATTCCATTCAATCATAAAATATGACATGAGGACAGTGGGAAATAGAAGAATCTTTGAAATTTGTACTTCACATCTCTCCCACAGATCTGACAACTTTCGCTATGAATTACTACAGTTGAAAGAAATAGTTAAGTTTGCTTTAAAAAAAAAAAGAATATGAACTACCTTCACTTAAATTATCACAACATATTTATCCCTCTTTTGAACATGTTTTACCATGAGAACCATATGATGAGACAATCCAAAATGAAACAAGAGATAGTGCTAGAAGATGAAACTCCCAGGTCACAAGGCAATCAACAAGCTATGGGGGAACAGCAGAGGGCAATTACAAGTAGCTAAAGGATAATAACACAACTGGACTCAAGTCAGAAGGATGTTCAGATGTTGACATGCTCAGAGGAGAAAGGAAAGTCTGAAGCTGCATAACACATTATAGGAACATGGAATGTGAGAAGTTTGATTCCGGGGAAGCTAGATATAGTAAAATAAGAAATGGAATGTATAAATATTGCAGTACTTATGATGAGCAAGCCAAAGTGGACAGGATGGCATATTCTGAGTCAAAAAATTATACAACTCTTTACTCAGGAAATGAAAATCTAAGAATAAATGGGGTAGCATTCATAATGAGGAGAGATATAGCAAAAGCAGTCAAAGGATATAATGCACATTATATCTGAATCATATCAATAAGACTTCAGAGAAAGCTATCAATATAACCACAACCCATGTTTATGCTCCATCAAGATCAGGAGGAAACTGATCCCACACCGAAACAGGATTTGTTTTTAATCATATGCAATTGGAATGCAAAAGCAGAAAACACAGCAGAATCAAAGACTCTAGGAAAATTTGGCCTAGGATCGAGAAATGAAGCAGAAGAGCAACTGACTGGATTTTGCAAGGTTGACAGTTTGTTCATTGCAAATACATTCTTCAAGAAATCAAAAAGATGACTATACATGGACATCACCTGATGGTCAATATAGAAATCAAATCGATGACATAGTTGGAAGCAGAAAATGGGGAAGCCCACTCTCTCTAGAAAAACAAGACAAGCAGCAGATTGTGGCACAGACCATGAACTACTAATAGTAAAAGTTAGAGTAAAGCTGAACACTAAACCAACCATTGTGCCAAAATACAACCTGAAGAATATCCTCTTAGAACTTAAAGAGAATGTTAAAAAAAAAAATTTTGCTCTACTAAGCCTAACTGACCAGAAGCCAGAAGAACTTTGGACTGATGCCACGGACACTATCAAGGAGGAATGCAAAAAGACACTATTTGCAACCAAAAAAGAAAGAGAAGCCTCAATGGATGACTAATGAAGACTCAATGGATGATGGCAACTCTTCAAATAGTTATAGAAAGACAAAAGGCAAAGGTACAAGGTAACAGAAATAGGATTAAAACCCTGAATGCAAACCGTTCAACGACTTGTGCACAGGGACAAAAGTGCTATAATAATCAAACAAAGAAATAAAAGATGACAACAGAAAAGAAAGAACAAGAGACCTTTTCCACAAAATCCAAGAAATCAAAAGCAAAATTTAAACCAAGAGTGAGGATGCTATATGACCAGCAAGGAAACATGAATCTACTTGGTCAACAAATATTGGGGAAAAATGCCCCACAGATTGGAAATGCTCAATACACATTCCAGTCTTCAAGAAAGGGCACACTAAGAATTGCAACTATGGGACCATTGCAATAATCTTGCATGCAAGCAACAAAGTTATCTATTTCTACCACAAAGACTTTTACCTTCTATAGGCAAGAAAGGCCAGATGTCCAAGCTGTGTTCAGAAAAGAAAGAAGAATTAGGAATCATATTGCAAATGTAAGTTGCATACCGAAGTTCACCAAAGAATTTCAGAAGAAAATTGGCCTGTGCTTTATGGATTATAGCTATGCCTTTGATTAAGTAAATCATGAAAAACTATGGATTGCTCTTAAAGAAATGGGTGTGCCACAACATTTGATTGTCCTAATGCATAACCTGTACTTGGGACTAGAGGCTACTATCAGGAGACAATACTAAGAAATTGAACGGTTTCTAATTGATAAGGGGCTCAGACAGGGCTGCATTTTATTACCCTTTAACTTGTACACTGAACATAACATACATACAGCAGGATTCGACTTGATAAAAAGAGGCATGAAAATTGGAGGAAGGAATTCAACAATTTAAAATATGCAGATGATAGAATACTATTAGCAAAAAATAGCAAAGACCTGGACTGACTACTGAAGAAAGTCAAGGAAAAAAGTACAAAGGCTGATTTACAGCTGAACATTAACAAAACAAAAATAATGACCACAGATGATTTGCATAACTTTAAAGCAGACAGTGAAGATACTGGAATAGTCAAAGCTTTTCTACCCTTTGGCTCAGTTGTTATTCAAAAAGAAAACTGCAGTCAAGAAATCAGAAAAATACTAGGCCTTGAAAAGGCAGCTATAAAGAAACTAGACAAGTTCCTAAGACATTAAGATATATCTTTGAATACTAAAATCAGGATTGTTCATGCCACTGTATTTCCAGTTTCTAGGAAAACAGTAAGACTACATTGCAGATGGATAGACTCAGTCAAAGAAGCCACAGCTTTGAGTCTGCTAGATCTGAGCAGAGCTGCTGATGACGTGGTGACTTGGAGATCTCTCATCCATAAGTCAAAATCAACTTCACAGCAATTAACAACAATGTATTCATCAAAAACCACAGGCATTCTTTAGTGGGGCGCAAATGAGGAAGCTACCTAATCATCTTGTCTACTGAGTGTGAACTTGGAAGATAAATTCATTGAGGGGGCCTAATTCATGATTTCGTAATGCAGAAGTCCAGAAAAACAGTGCTTTAAAGTTAACTTGACTAATGTTTGCAACCACATTGTTCTACTAGATTTAAAAAAAAAAATAAGCAAGAAAATGACAGAACATGTCTTTCATCAGTGGCCATCAAGTTACAAAACAGCTGACAAACTAGTAGGAATTTTGTAGATTCTAAAACTAGCAAGGGAATTTCAGAAGTTTAAAATATGTTACATAAATTCAGAATTAAAGCCAGCTAATTTAATATCTCCAGAGTTTGTATGTATAGAGTAGGGGAGAGAGGGAAGGGAGCCCAAACTACAAGTTTGCTCTGGACCTCCACAAGCGTGATGTGGCTCTGTAGAAATATGAAAAGATCTGACATACTAATTAATTCTCCACTACGTATGTGTTGCTACCAGTTGCAAAATTCATTCCAGCCAATCCCCCCGCACCGATTGGCTTCTCTGCTCTCTATGCAGATATGCATGCACACTATAGATCAACCCCCTCTTCCAGAATTATTGTATATAGGAAATATGGGCAAAGTGTTGGCCACCAGATGTTGCTGGACTTCTCTTTCCATTGTTCTTCACTATTGCTTATGCTGGATTTTAATACTGGGAATTGCAGCCCAGCAACATAGGAGAGGACTTACAAATGGGAAGAGCTTCAACTATTGCATTGCTTCCTGTTGTTTTTTTTTAAAATATCTTTATTAAAAAGTTTCACTGCATAAAAAACAGAGTGGGTATACCCCATTATCGGATATATCACACACACACACACACACACACACACACCCGGCTTCCATATTATTTTACTCCAGTTGAGTCTTCTTTGTTTCCAATTACCAACAGAAAAAGAAAGAATAACAGTTACATTTTACAGAAGACAAAACAATTACATTATCTCTTTCTTTGCTTTCATATACTTTTAAATTTTATCCATTCCAAAACTCTTTTCCATTCCCTTTCAAAGTTCTGGATAGGTTTATTTTTCAATGAAAATGCTAACTTTTCTGTCTCCACCATATCCAGAACTTTTAATTTCCACTCTCCTAAATCGATATCTTTCTTTTCTCTCCAATGTTGCACGTATGTCAACCTTGCAGCTGTTATCAAATATAACAATACCTTCTGCTGACTTCTAATCTCCCTTTGAATAAATATGTTAGGACAACAATGTCATCATCATTGTCTTTTCCTTACTTATCTTATATCCTGCCACTTGACCATATCTTTGCAAAGTTTCCATCAACGCCTGAATTGATCCTCCAAAAATATAATTACGTCATCTGCGAAAGCTTTTAATTTCAGTTCATTTTTCTTTATTTTCAAGCCTCTTATCTGTGAATCCTCATTTATCATATTTAGCAATACTTCCAAAAAAGCTATAAATAAAAATAGTGATAATGGGCACCCTTGCAGTACACTTTTATTGCCATACCCCTTTATTAATTTTGAAGCTTGCTGAAATATCTCCATTAATTATTAATCTTGCAGATTGTTCCTGATAAATCATCTCAATCCATTTACAAAAATCTTTTCCCATGTCATATTCCTTCAATAGCCGATGTATAAAGGCCCAGGAAACATTATTGAATGCCTTTTCTGCATCCAAAAAAATGAGTGCTGTTTTCTTCCCTGGGTTTTTATCATAATATTCAGTTACATCTAGGATTGTCCTTATATTACTTCTCATATAACTACCTGGGAGAAAACCTGTTTGACCTTCTTGAATTTTATCCTGTAATATCTGTCTCAACCGTTTTGCAAACACTGCCGCAAAAATTTTATAATCTACATTCAATAAGGAGATTGGGTTATAATTCTTAACTTCTTTTTTATCTTTGCCCTCTTTAGATATCAATACAATGTTAGATTCTCCCCAGGATTTTGGCTTACCATATTTTTCTATTTCCTTCAAAGCTGCTTGAATTGGTGGCATTAATTCTTTTATAAATCCTTATAATATAGCACGGTGAACCCATCCGGTGCTGGGGCCTTGTCCACTTTCAAATCCTTTATAGCATCTTCATTTTCAGTAATTGTTATTGATTTTATTCAACTGTTTTTGTGCTTCTAGTGATATTTTTGGGATCTTTACTTTTTGAAAAAAATTAGATTTTTCTCATTTCATAAAATAGTTTCCCAAAATATTCTTCAAATTTCTGTTTTATTTTTTCTTGTTGACTAAGCAACTTCTTTCCACATTTCGACTCAACAATTATATTCCTCTCTTTCTTCTTCTTAAGTTTGTATACTAGCCATTTTACCATTTTATTTGCATGTTCAAATTGAGTTAATTTCATCTGTTTTATTTTTTTCTCTATGTCTTCAGTTGTTATTATCGCCATCTCCTTCTGTATTTTCTTAATCTCCTGCTGTAGTGATTGTGGCAATGGATTTTTCTTAAATCCTTTTTCTTTCTCTTGGAGTTTGGTCAATAACACTTGATATTTCTCCTGCCTTTTTTTATTCTGGATTTGTCATTACTGTATAAAAAATACTTCTCATTACTGCCTTTGATGCATCCCAAATTGTTCTCATTTTCATGTCTTCTTTTATATTTTCTTTAAAATAATTTTTAGCATTTTTTTCGCTTGTTTTACTATCTCTTCATCATTCAATAAACTATCATTCAATCACCACTGAAATTGTTTAGTCTTCTCTTGGATTTGCAGCATTAACATACGATGATCAGAGATGACCTTTGACAAGATTTCTGTTTTCCTTATCTCTGATAAAAATGCTTAGAAATCAAGATCATATCTATTCGGGACCAAGACTGATGAACTTCAGAGAAAAAAAATAAAATCTTTGGTATTTGGATAAATTGTTCTCCATACGTCTAAAACAGATAATTCTTCATACATCTCAAAGAAATCTTTTGGTGATTGGGAGATCATTGCTTGGTCTTCTTTATTCTGAGAGGATGTTTTATCCATTTTAATATCCAGGATTCCATTCCAATCACCTGCTAAAATCCAATCTTCATGCTCATATGCTGATATCTTTCCTTGCAATTTCTTATAAAATTCAGCTTTACTTTCATTTGGGGCGTAAACACCAACCAATAACATTTTTTTACCATTTTTTAGCATTTCAACGCCCAATATTCTTCCTTCTTTGTCTTCAAAAATTTGTTTGGCTTCAATATCCTTTTCAATATAAATAGCCACCCCTCTTTTCTTCTTTACATATGAAGAAGCAAAACATTGACTTAATTTAGAGTTGCATAAGTACTTTTCTTGAGTTTTCTTTCTATGAGTCTCTAGTAATACCACAGTTTGAGGTCTTAATCTTTCTAAGTGATGAAAAATCTGTCTTCTCTTTGATTGTGAATGTATTCCTCGTACATTCCATGTAATTATCTTCATATTTATCATTCTTCTTTACTTCCCTCTTTTCCTTTTCTCTTCTGGTTCTACCGTTTCCGCCTCTTCTTCTGACATTGGACTAGCTTCGTTTGCCGCTGCCGCTCCCATCTGTGTCGAGTCCCCTGTTTTTTCTGATTTTTTATCTTCAGTCTTTGCTATTTTAGAGCCAGTTTTCAGATATTTCTCTGGGAATTCCATTGCTTGCTGCACCGAGTTTATCCTCCTTCTCCTACCTTCAAAGAAAAAAGAAAGCCCTTCTGGTAACTCCCATCTGTATCGTATTTCTCTCGATTGGAGAATCTTTACCAAAAATGTGTACTCTCTTCTACTCTTCGTCACACTTGGCGGTACATACTTGAAAATTTTAATTTCATTCTTATCCACTATTAATTTTTCTTTATAATTTTGCTCAATGATTAGATCCCAGATCTTTTCCCTAGTAAAACAAACCACAATGTCTCAAGGTAGGTCCCTCTGTTTTGCCACTGCCAATTCAATTCTGAAAACTTTATCTATTTCATGTTCAAACCTCGTTCTTTGGCTTATATATGGTGCCAAAATATCTGTTACTTTTTGGTATAGGTTTTCCTCTTTTTGTTCAGGGAGACCCCTTAACATCAAACATCTCCTTCGTTGGCGAATTTACAATCTCATTATAGTTTCTTTATCTCTTTGCTGCTGTCTCTTCAGCTGCTCCACCTGGTCCTCCAGTTTTTGGCTTTTTTCCAAATATCTTCCACTTTTTTTGTTGATATATCTGTAGTTAATTTCTGCAAGCTCTGATTTAGGTTCTCTACTTCCTTTTTCAAATCTTGTTTTATTTCTGTTCTCGTTCTTATCTCTGTCCTTGTTGCTTTTAATTCTTCCATCATTTCAGTTCTCAGTTTTTGAAATTCTTCTAATAACCTATTCAGAACCTGTAGATCCTCTTCTTTCCAAAACTTGTGGCTAAATTTGTTTCTGTGTTGTCTTCTTTTGACCTGTAGCCATACCTTGGCTCACTACTTTCTTTGCCACCCTACCCACGAAATAACGAGACCACAGACAGAGCTTGGGTTGAACTAGGGCAATTTATTAATATGCCTAATTAACATGTGGTGAAACCAACTTGAACTTGAACTTGACCATAACTTTGAACTTGACTTTGCATTTCTGAACCTGAGGGGAAGAAAAAAAGGGGGGGATCCCCGGCATCATCGGACTAGGGTCAAGAGGCAGCTCCCTACCATCTCCCCCAGCCCGCTGAACGAGATACCGGGCCCCAAAGCCAACCGCTGAAGGTGCATGATGGCCTTTGGCCAGCCCATGTCTGGAAGGCGAGCCCAAGGCCCACCCCCCGCTGCGCAGCAAGTGGGGTGATCCTAGGGCCCTCCCCAAGGATAGGATTTATCCTCCACCCCAAAAAGGGGGTGCCATAGGTCATGCTGAACCTTAAGCCCCCCCTTTGCCGGCCACGGACAGGGACAAGCGTCCGCTTAGTCCCTGACCCCCCATCCCCTCAGGATCAAATCCAATCCCTTCTGCAAATCCTGTAGAAAAATCAAATTGCCCTCTGGTGACAAGTGTACGCCATCACGCCAATAAAGTTCCGGTTTACTAAAAACAATATCATTGTGAGGAATGTAGTGACCCAAGCCCTGTCGTAATGCACATCGAATCTCCCTATTTGCCAGTTGGCGTGCGCGCTCTATGCGCCGTGGATCAGCACCCCCTCCCCAGGTCCGTCTTTGTACCAATGCAGACCACACAATTGTGGTGTGAGGCCAGGTGCCTTGGATAAACCGCATATCATGAATGGCCTGTATCACCAAGGCCTTCCCTTTCAGCAGTCCGAGGTCGTTCCCGCCCAGGTGAATGACCAGCACATCAGGAGGAGGTTCTCTGCACTCCTTGAACAGCAAGGGCAGCAGGCCATGCCATCGTAAGCCTCTCTTCCCAAGCCAACGAATGGATGCCCGATCACCCAATCCCAAGTTCGGGCCCATATGCCCCGTGCGAGCCTGCCGCTCGGCCCAATAGATGAAACTGTGGCCACAGATCAACACTCTCTCTCCGCCCTTCTGCAGCAGGCCGATCTGGAAGTAAACCAAAAGGTTAAGGCAGATCAATAGGCCTGACATAGCGCCGAAAGGCCGAGGACCTCCACCTACCAATCCTCTTGATGTCCTCTGACTTCATGTCAATCCACGCTGCAGTGGAGGCTGCCCCTATGCGAAATGAATGCGTGCCAAAATTGACTCCCTGCAAGCCAAGCTGCAGCAAGGCTTTCTTAGTGATGGTCCAGAATTGATACTTGGTGAGAGGAGAAGTGTCAGCATGACAAAAAAGGGGGCCTGCCTGTGTTCCCCTATTAGCCATGTATGCTCTAAGAGCTCTTACTGGGCAAAGGGTTTTATCAGCACATTCCTGCAAAGTCACCACAGCGCCCTTCCTGGCCTGATCCGTCTTGGAACCCCTTATGGCCAGACAAAAGTGACGCTCACCCCAGGACAGGTCCCGGAGTTCAAGAGCACTGCCCGACCTATCTTCTTGCTCTGAACTACCAATTCGCTACCCTTAATGCCCCAAAGAATGCAATGAGAGCCGCTGCGTGAAACAAGAGAGCCTCGTACGGTGATGAACAAACCCCCTTCCACACCTCGCCCAGACCCCGCAAAATACTCGGCGAGAGTGGTTGCCTGCCATCCCGGGCCTTTCCCTGTTGCCTGACATATCCCTCGATAAACTTCCGTATCCTGAAATCGCCCGTAGGGTCCGCCAAGCCCCTTATTTTGGACCAAAAGGCCAAGGCCGCCATTTTGGACCTGATGTAGTGAGGAGAGAGGCCCGCCTGCCTGAGGGCTACACAAAAATGCAGGACATGGTCCACTGGGAGTGGCCAAGCCTCGCGCAACCCCTTGGACTTACGGAAGCTGTTGAATTCCTCAGCCGCTCTACTGTAACTCCTCATGGTACTGGGTGCAATAGACATACCTATCATCTTCGTTACCTCACCCCGCCAAGTTTCCACAGACCCTCGGGCATCGGTTCTGGGAGGGCGCAGCATCTGGAACCAGTTCCCTGAAGCGATCCATCTGCATGCGGGAAAGAGAGTCAGCCAAGGAATTGTCAACTCCTGCCACGTGAACAGCCTTGAAGAGAATGTTGAAGCGTAAGCATTGAAGTGTGAATGCCCGCACCAGTTTCATGACCCGCTGTGACTTTGAAGAGAGCTTATTAATTACCGTAACCGTGGCCTGATTATCGCACCAAAAGTGTACTGCCCCATTGGCCAACTCCCCTGGCCAAATGTGCACCGCAACCACTATTGGGAAGAATTCCAGGAATGTGAGATCAGATGTGAGGCCCGCTTCCACCCAACTCTGGGGCCACCTCTGTGCACACCACTTGCCTCGAAAGAAGACGCCAAAGCCGATGGAACCGGCCGCATCAGAAGATATTTGCAATGCGTCCCTGACCAGGATATCCTCCGCCAAAAGGAAACCCCATTGAAATCGGCCAAAAATTCCTGCCATACTGCCAAATCTGATCTCATCTCCCTGGTGATCCTAATCCGATGGTGAGGCTTGCTGACACCCTTAGTGGCGTCACAAAGTCGCCTCAGGAAAGCCCTGCCGGGCACTATCACCCTGCATGCAAAATTAAGATGCCCCAAGATCTCCTGAAATTCCCTGAGTGTTGCCTTGCGCCTGTCCCGAAAGGATGCCACCCGTGACCGCAGGTCCTGAACTTTGACCGGCGGCAGTTTACTGGTCTGGTTGACTGTGTCTAGCTCAATTCCCAAAAATGTGAGCTTGTGCGTGGGGCCTTCTGTTTTCTCATGCGCCAAAGGCACACCTAACTCCTCCATCAAGGATGTGAATTCCGACAAGAGAAACGTGCACTGCCCAGAACCTCCGCGTCCCACCAAGAGGAAATCGTCCAGGTAATGTACTACGCCCCTCAGGCCCGATTTCCTCTTGGTGGCCCATTCCAAAAAGGTGCTGAACGCCTCGAAGGCAGAGCAAGACACTGAACATCCCATCGGGAGAGATCGGTCAAGATAGAACTTTCCTTCAAAAGCGAAATCCAACAGCTCGAAGTCATCTGGGTGAACAGGAAACAGGCGGAAGGCTGACTTGATATCTGCTTTGGCGAGCTCAGCTCCAACCCCGTGTGTACGGACAACCTGAACCGCTGCATCAAAGGACGTGTACCTCACTGAGCAAAGCTCAGCCGGGATAGCATCATTAACAGACTCCCCTTTCGGATATGACAAATGGTGGATCAACCTAAACTCACCCGGTGTTTTCTTTGGAACTACTCCTAAGGGGGAAAGTCTAACCGATGGCGTGGGGGGCTGATCAAAGGGGCCTAGTACTCTGCCCTCCGCCACCTCCTTGCCTATCTTTTGTCTAACTATGTGTTCATTACCCATAACGGACCTAAGATTGCTAGCCATGTAAAACCTACGGGGTCCCATACTCGGGATTCTAAAACCTACCGTAAATCCATCTGCTAAGTACTGCGCGGCTGCCCGGTCCGGATAGTAACGAAGCCAGGCCAATAGCCGCTCCAACTTAATTGGACTGGGCCCCTTTTTGAAATGGCTGCTGGTTCCCCGGCCCACGTCTCCCGGCACCCTCTCTGGAGCCAGACCCCCCACCTTTCCCTTTATTGCAGTTGCGGGTTGGGTGCGAGCCCCAACAAATCCCACATATGTGTTTATACTTGCAGGGGCGCCGCGCGCACGATCCTTGATTGGCAAACTCCCAACAAATTTGAATTGGCTGCTGCTCCTGCGAACTCTGCGCGCGGGAAGGACCCCCCACCTTAATGTTCTGTACTAGATGACCCGAGTGAGCCCGCTCCCCAAAAATGGGGCGGCCCAGTCCCATCGTCTCCATCCACATCACGGTATTAATGGTGTCCCAGCATGTGTTTTCCTCGGTCGCAGCCCTCATCCTAAACCTCTCGTCATAATATAACCAGCCAACCCCCGAATACTCAGCCTGTGCCCTCCAAATCGTATTCAGATGTGCTAACAAGTCACGAGAGCGTGAAGGGTTGGCCGCGAGGACCACGTCCATGTAAACTAGATACCCTGACAGCCAATTAGCCCAGGTCCTATCCACACGTCTCTTCCTCAGCCTCTCTTTCTCACCTGCGTCCATGTCTTCCTTCTCTTTCTTATCTACATCCCTGTACAGAAGGGAACACACGTCCACATATTCCCCTTTTTGTATCTTCTCAACCGTGGCCGCATTAAGATGGGTGCCCAGGCCCCTGGGCTTCGCTCGAGCCTGCTGCTCGGGCTCCGTTCCCTTGGCGAGCTCCCGCTGCGTTCCCTCCCCCCTTGGGAGGCTCCCTGACCCTCTTTACAGCTGCCCACCACCTCCTGCACCTGTGTGGAGGGTGCATTCTCCCTGGGGAGGCAGGGTGAGGGTGCATTCTCCCTGGGGAGGCAGGGTGAAGAAGAAGCCGGCGGCTCCAGGGGCGTTGACGCTGGTGGGGCCCAGACAATATTACCTGGCGGTGTCGTAGCCGCCCAAGGCCCCGCTACGCATGAATTGTTGTGTTCCAAATCAGTGGACTCACCTGCCGGCTCTGCTGCTGCCTCCGCTTCCTCCGTGGTCCCCGCCACCGAACAGCCAGGTTGTGATGTGGCCGAACCGCCAGGTTGTGATGAGGATGTATTCTCTCTCTCGCCCAATCGCCTCTCAAGGGCATCTAATCGAGCCGCAATCCGGTCAAAATCTCGAGTTTTCACAGCAATAGTCTCATCGTCTTCCCTCCTGCTTTGGCCCGCTGCCCGCCAGCTCCTCTCAATAGCATCTAGCTTATCAAATAAGCCCGCTACTCTGCTGGACCCCTCCCCCGGTGATGCAGGCGAGGAGCCTGGGGCCACGGTGGCCCTGGCCGTCCTCGGCCGCTTTGCTCGGGGTGGCCGCCCCTTTAGCTGGCGCGCCCTTTTTGGGAGGCTGCTTACCTTTAGCAGCAGCTGCCGCCTGTTTGGATGGCATGGCGCCAGGAGCCTGGGTGCCGTTTATAAGGAGCGGGGACCAGGGTATATATAATTTTTTTTTTTTAATGTATAAATTTTTTTTTATTTTATTTTATTTTATTTCACCCTGCCTACACGGAGGGCCCCTTAGCCACTGGGCCGCGCCTGGGAAGGGCTGGAGGCAAGGGGGGAGGGCGCTGGCGGAAGAAGAGGAGGAAGACCGTGGCCTGCTCCGCAGCCCCAGGCGCCCGCCGCCAACCGCGGGAGGAGGGGAAGCGGCCACACACCACCCCACCGCCCACGCCACAGGGCCTCCCTGATATAAAAGGGGGCCGTATCCCCGGCGCTCACGCCGCTGCGAGAGGGAGAAAGCAGCCGCCCCACCCCTCACTCGAAGGCCGAACGCCAGGCCCAAGCCAGATCTCCCCGCCGCCCGGGGGAGGAAGCAGCCGCCCCACCCCTCAGCCCGAAGGCCGAGCGCGGGAACCGGCGAGGCCCAAGCCGGATCCCCCCGCCGCCGCGGAGGGCTCCCAGCGCCGCCGGGGGGGGAAGGAAGCAGCCGCCCACCCCTCCGCCCAGAAGCCGAGCGCGGCGAAAGCCGAGGCTAAAGCGGATAAACCCGCCGCCGCGTAGGGCCCCCCAGACCGCCGGGGGGAAGCAGCCGCCCCACCCCTCAGCCCGAAGGCCGAGCGCGGGGAACGCCGCGGCCCAAGCCGGACCTCCCTGCCGCCGCGGAGGACCCCCCGCGCCGCCGGGAGGGGGGAGGAGCAGCCGCCCGCACCCCTCAGCCCGAAGGCCGAGCGCGGGAAAAGCCGCGGCCCAAGCCGGACCTCCCCGCCGCCGTGACGGGGGAGCAGCCGCCCCCGCCCCTCAGCCCAAAGGCCGAGCGCGGGGACGCCGAGGCCCAAGCCAAATCCAAGGGGGAAAGCAGCCACGCCACCCCCCCACCCGGCGCAGAAGGGGAAAGCCGAGGCCGGAGGACTCCCCCGCGCTCCCGCGGAGGAGGAATCAGGGAGCCGGCGCCGCTGCGAGAGGGAAGCTGAGGTGGGCTCCCATCCCCAAGGACCCCCTCCCAGGCCCAGGGCCGACTCCGCTGGAGCCGCGAGGGATGCCCAGGTACAGCCCCCTCCCCGCCGCCGCCGCGGAAGCAACCGAGGTCCTACCGGAGCGGCCGCTGAGGCGGCCGCTGATTCCTCCTCAACCCCGGAGAGGCCCCCCGCAACGCTGCAGCAGAGGCAGGGGTTGGCAAGCCACTCCGGGTGAAGACAGAGAAGAAGGAGGAATGGGCCACTAGGCCTCTAATGGGCCACGTGGCGCTAAGCCACAAAGAAAGGCCGTCCCCCTCCTTCTTCGCCTTGACCAAAGCGAATGGCCGCGAGGGAGGCGGGTCAGGCCCTAAATACAGAGCCCAGCCCCACCTCCTCTCGCCGGCCATCGCGAGTGGTCTCGTATCGCGGGAGGGCGGCAAAGACCGTCCCCCCCCGCCACCCGCGATGCTTGGGCGTCGTGGGACGAATTAGAGCTATACTCCCCAAAATTCAAGAATCAAATCTTTAAACCAATCTATTATTCTGTCAGGAGAAGCACCACCACCGCCGAGGTTCCCCCTGCCCGGGGAGAAGCGCCGCTACCGCCGAGGTTCCTGTTAGAAACAGAAAGGAAGGAAGAAGAGACAAATCCTGGGATTTTGAAAGATATGACAACATTATTGATCTGGAAAGGCAAAGGAAGTGTTGAAACAGCCGGGATGTCATCCAAAAAATATTCAGCACCTGTGGCCAGTATTTGCCTATGACCATCCTGTGCTGAATCTCTTGTTCATTCACTCATATGTATGTCTAGTACGGAGAGAAAAGGTTTGATTGCTGAGCTCAGACAAGTTCAGGTAGCTGTAGCCTCAGTGATTAGTACATTCATCTACTGTTCCTTCTACTACTTTTTGCCCTGAATGGCTGCTGGAGAAGTGGCTGCGAGCTGAGAGCTGTGCCCAGAATACGCCTCTTTCACCCGTCTGGCCTGCCCTTCTATCCTATTACTTTACCTCCTTCACATGTGCAAGATCTGAGAGGCAGAGAAGGAGGTAAAGTAATAGGATACAAGGGTGGGCCAGATGGGTGTAAGAGGTGTGTTTGGAGACAGGGAGGGCTGGGCAGGCAGGGAGAGCTGACCAATCCAAGCAGGCTTTGTATACAACAACAAGCCCAGTCAAAACCCCATCATGTTTGATGACAAACAGCCTTATATTTATAAGTGACAATTTTCCTGCTAAGTACCTACATGTCATAAGCATTTAAATTAAAATTACCATACTGAAATCAAATCTGATGTTTTTTTAATTTTTATTTGGTGTGCGTTGGAGGAGGGGTAGTCTTATATGGCGAGTATATCCCAAACTCTATATTTTAACTGGAAAAGTTGGAGGTCGTCTTATACACCAGAAAATACGGTATATCTACTATACAAGTCAGATTTCTATCATTCTATTTGATTTATCCATCCTTTAAAAATAGAGTAATACAAAAAAAGAAAAATGAAGAACAGTTATTCATTAACACTTAGAAATTATTAGAAACAACTTATATCAATTTATGTTATACCAATTTATATCAATTGTTATCAATTTGTCTTCTATTTTCAGACTATATTCAATGCCAGTCTTCAGTCTCAAATCAGCTTACATCAAAGTCAATACCTTCCCTTTTGTTGTCTTCACCTCTCTTCCTGAGGCTAATCCATATGCAAAAGTTCAGAAGCTAATCATCCAAGTACTCAGTCCATTAGTGTTCCATAATTATAATGTCAGTTAGTTTGTTCTTTTTATATAATTATTCTTGTTTAGTTCAAAGTTCGTTCAAGAAAGAATAGAGGGGGGGAAAGTTCTATCACTTATAATCCACAATTTATATTCCCAGTATACAGTTCATAAACTTCATAAACTTTTCTCTTCGCCTCTCTTGGTGAGGCTAATCCACAACTGTTCCATAAGAGGTTTAAAAATGCAATATAAATCCACAAATAACTCCATAAACATCATTCTTGTTAACGAAAACAAAGGAAGACCTTACTGTCCTCTCCAAAAAGATGCTGCCATCACCATCTTTCTCTCTCCTCTCTTTCTTTTCTGCTACTCCTACTTTCCCCCTCCTCCATCGTCCATAAAAAGAGTTAAAAACAAAACCCCTTTTAACCAAAGTTCTTCAAAGTTCAGCAGAAGCAAATTTCATCCATCCCACGCCAGGTTTTTAAACAAGTTTCAACAAAACATTAGCTGCTCACACATACACTGTGAGGATAGGCTGGACAGAACCTAAGTCCAAATAAAATATACTTGATATACATTTAAGTTTGCACCTGGGAATGACAGTGGATGATGCAATCCCATGTAACACCTGCATGGTTAATGGGTTGTGTAACCAGGGCAGTAAGATTGCATCATACCTCTAGCAAGGGCTGCTAAAGTTGCATCAGCATTGGCTATATATAAAGGGGTGTGTTCTAACCCTCTATACCCTCTTGATGTCTGGAGAGCAGCTGGAGGCTATGTTCTGCATGAAGTTGAATGCTGAAAACTCAGTTGGAGACTTGTATATACTGTATATATTGTAACTCAAGAATAAAGGTCTCCTGTTGGAAGATAACATTTGCGTAGGAGTATTTTTCCTGGCTTCAAGGTTTTTGCTGCTAATACCTAACATTCTGCTGGGACGCTTCAAGCTGTGTGAGTAAACTCTGCTGTATGGTGATTTTTAAACACTTGACTCTGGTGAACTGCCTTTTTGCCAGAGCTCAGTGCTGGAGGGAAGTGCTACTGGGTTTTTGTGTAGCACCCATCATCCACCATCCCTCTGACATACACGGGGGGAAAGGTCAGTCCGCTGCTCTCAAGGGGGAAAAAACTCCTCTCAGCAAATCCAAGCCTCATTGGCCATTACTGCCTCCCCAAATCTCCCGTCATCACCTCTCATCATCTCTCCAAACCCTGCCATTCCAGCTCATACCAGGTCAGTTTTTAATCCACTTAAGTCTTTCTTCTCTTCTCCTTTTTAACCCAACTGGATTGCTTAAACAACACCTTCTTTGTTTTAAAAAAAAGGTTTTCGCTGGCGCTTGTCAATTCAAAAGACTGGCTGTGAATTCGTGGCATTAACTCTATCCTCGCTCCTTACCACTCCGGTACTTCCACTTTTTCTCTGCTGGAGCCAGGAGCCATTCCGGACATGTGAGCTGCCCTGCACCCCCTACCTGCTACAGGGGAATTTTTCAGGGGACCACAAAGGTCCCCAGGGATTGTTTTCCCTACAGGTTCACAGCAGGTAGCCCTGAGCTAACAGTTCAAGCTACCAGTTGTGCCGATATCTTGGCTCCGCTCCCGCACTGCTTCCTGTTTTAATAGTAGTTTCCCTGTGTCCTTGATCCTTTTTTACATAAGCCTTGTTTTCTGCAAGCTGCAAATTCATTAGTTGCAATTTACCTGTTATCTCCTTCTCTGTGCACGTGACAGTATCCCTAATCCTTTAGTATTGCCATGTGTCTTATTTGGCAATCATTGCCTACTAAATTTCTGCTACCATTTATGTTTGGGCTGGTTCACTGAATTTTGAGGAACTCTGCCCACCCAACACAGATATACAATTGACTGGAGCATGTTGGTTCCTTTAATCTTGATTCATAAATCAGCTATCTCATACATCATTTCCCACTTTTGCTTCTCTGACTCTTACTTGCCAACTTAAGTGTGTTCAATATGGTTTATCCAGTTCCAGCAGCAGCCTCTTTCTGAAAACACAGGACATGTTCCCTTAGATATGGTCCTAATTATGGGTAGTTCCTGTAATGCCACTTTTTCTGACCATGGTTCCATGGATCACATCTGGTATGAATAAAACAAAAGACTCTCATTTTTGTTTATGCTCTTCATATCAGACAGGCAAAGGTGACAACTCTTTCACTTTAGACCAGATTTTTCCTATCAGGCTAAAGCTGGCAATATTATTCTTCTATTCCCTTAAGCTTCACACAATTTTATTTGGTTCATGTATCTTCATTTTTTCCTTCTGATGTTTTCATGTGCTTTATTTGCCCAATGCTTCCAGTTTGAATCCCTCCTTGAGTCACTGAGCCAACAAGTTTCCATAACTTCTCAATCAACACACTTATGCAAACTCTTTCATAAGCTTGAATGTGTCAACGGATGGAATAAGCCCATACCAAAGCTAATTTTTTTGCTTTCACAGAAGCAACAAGATGCAAACACATGACCACTTCAAGTCAAAAAATTAAACATAGTGAAAGGAGTCTTTATGACAAGAACCACTGCACAGATACCCAAGATACACAGCTGCCCACTTCCGGTGGAGGAGAGACAGTGAAAGGTAGGAATCCACGAGGCTGTGGAATTCCATTCCGATGTGGTCGGGAAATTCCTTGGAAATTAAAATCTGATTGGAGGAATTTGATCCCTGGAGGAAGGGGATCATGGAGGAGGCTTGTTGGGGGTCCATTGCCACCCTGAGTGCGAAGTAAGAAGAAGAAATATCCAGGCACGGCCGGGTGGAAGGACTGCGGAGCCACCATTACCACGTCGGAGAGCCCACACTAACTATAAGTTGAAGGAAGGAAGGAATCAAGGAAAGAATCAAGGAACTTAAAGTGGAATTGTTGTTTGTTGTTGTGTGCCTTCAAGTCTTCAGACTCATGGCAAAACTGGGGCAAATCTATCATGCGGTTTTCTGAGGCTGACTGTGTGTGATGTGCCCCAGGTCACCCAGTGGCATTTCCATGGCTAAGCAGAAAATTGAATCCTGGTCTCCAGGGTCATAGTCCAACACTCAAACCACTACATGGCTAATTACATAATGTGAACGGCCCCTTAAACTAAACTATCCTGGTATTTTTTTTGTTCTGTGCTTTTGCCTTTGGTTCTGCTCACCACTGGATGTGTCCCTGAAGAACTTCTCTGAAAGCCCTCCGGTTGAAAGATGTTCCCTGTTCTTGTTATAAAATAAACCAAAGCTATTAACATAGGAAGTTAATTTAAACTGGGTCAGACCACTGGCCCCTCTAGCCCAGTACTGTTAAGGCTGTCTAGCACTATCTCTCTAGGATTTCCTACAGGAATTTTCTGAGCTGTAGCTGGAGGTCCAAGGAATTGAACCTTGGACCTACAGCCCTCAGAGCAGTGAGCCACCACAGTTCCTCTATGAAACTAATAAATATCTGGCTCAATAATGTATCTAGCATCATTATGTGATGGCGTGCACTTTCTTGCTCAAGAGGCACTGAAGAAGAATATACTCAGCATGATAACGTCCCTTGCCTGTTTTATAACACTGTTTTATAATTTTCTGGCTTAAAAATTGTAGCAGACAGGGCCAACTTTTTTAATGACTGTTAGAAATATGGGCTGTTTCCACTCATTCATCTTAATTGGTCACTCCTTGGAAAACAGACAAAGCTGCTTGTACTGTGGGCTAGTACTGACATATTCAGCAGAAAATGCAGTCTTCTGTTGCCAAACAAGCTCAGCTTCCTTTCCTGTGTCTTTAGGTCTCTACTGAAACTCAAACTCATTTAAGATCCAACGTGAATTGTCAGCCCTCCTCAACATGATTCAGGGATACTTAAGGGTTAAAAAGGAAATATGTTTCTGGAGTCTGCTATATTTATCCAATAAAACTTTTATTCAACTCCTTTTTAAAAAGGGGATTTGGTTTTTTTTAAAAAAAACAAGCAAACTTTTCCTTTATCTAGGGAGGGAGTTGCTTTGGATTTGGTGTAAAGGCCAACCAATCTATAGCCCAGAAAAGGATTTGAAAGAGGCTTTGAAACTGACTAGCCCTTGTGAGTATCATGAAACCACCTCTATCCTCCTCAGCCAACTGTGACAATTTCCAAAATGTCAGGGCCTAGCCCTGTCTCAAGATCCAACCCCTCAAGATCATTGAGTAGCTTTAAGAATGACTGAGGTATGCTGGCTACTTATTTGGGAGAGAACTTCAATTTGGGGTTTTGTGTATTAGTAGCTTGCAATTAATATAGCGTAAGTATTTATGAATCTTACAATGTTGAGGAAATATAGTTACTATTATATTTTATAAACATCAGCTAGCCCTATGTTAGTTCAGTTAGTTTTGTCTTATATCCTTTAGATTACAGTTTTGGATTATTTATTTATTTATTTATTTGGTAGTGTTGTTGTCTTCGTGTTATATATTTCCCTTTGTGTTGTTTTAAAGTATTAAAAACTGGTGTTTAATAAAAAATATTTTTTTAAAAAAATCTGACACCTCTTCTAGGAACTTTGGGATGATGTGACAACTCTCAGGGCAGGAGTGCTGCTCTGAAAGGATATTTGTTGTTGTTGCTGCTTTTGTTAATATATGCTCCTGGGCCCTGCTGCAACAGCTGGTCCAACCTTCAGGTGGCACCAGTGCAGAGCTGGAGTGAATCAGCAGTGCAGGGAAAATACTAGGCTGTATCAGGACTGCTGATGACCAGGGATCTCTTATTCACAGGGTCATCACAACTAGATGACAAACAACAAATTTGGGGGAGGTATTTTATAGAGCTCTGGCATCTCTGAAATGCATGCTGTGACAGATCCTCTATCCAAGTTGCCCCCTGTGCTACTGTAACTCAGTTTAAAGAGGAAGATAACTGGATGAAATGTTGCCTAAGGGCTCCTGGATAAAAGAGGCCAACCAATCCCAGCACAAAGAACTCTACAAGGGAAGGGAGGAGCTGCTGTAGGGGAGGAAAATTATTTTTAAAAAGGTTTTGACAGTTCATGTCAGTCGGGAAACAGACTGATGGAAGAGTCTGTTGTCTGAAAGGAGTTATTGATCATTTGGATGTTTGAGTGGACTGACATAACTTAATTGGAACAGTGTTGTTTAAACCTAAGAACTGCAACCTGAAGCATTTCTTCTGTCTGTTATTAAATAAGGTTAACCTGTTGGTTATTTTGTAAACATGACTCTGGACAGCATCATTTACCCCGAAGCTAGGGTGAGGCATGCTTACCGCAAAGAACATAAAGCTAACACACACACTAGTCAACAGTGAAGTCACCTGAAAGCCTAAGACCCCAAATCCAAGAGAGGATTTTATAAGGGGACGGGAAAGCAGAGTGATAATGATAGGTTTCCAGGGCCTAGGGACTATGGGGCCCAGCCTGGACAGAAATCTGTGTGTCACACATGTATATTTTGGTGTTAGGAGAGGTGTACAAAGAACATAAAGCTAGCACACACTAGTGCACAGTAAGGTCACCTGAAGGCATACGAGAATCCAAGGGGGGATTTTATAAGGGCATTGGAAGGCAGGGTGACAGTGACAGGTTTCCAGCATCCAGGATCTGTGAAGCCAGCCTGAGAAGGAAATCAGTCACACGTTTGGTAGCAGCAGCGATATCACACACACCCAAGTTCCATCCCTTGCACTCTACCACTCTCTTTGCCTTTAAGATTCCTCCATGGCCAAGGTCTTACTAGTAAACCACGCTGGGAAGCTGACCTTGGAGCTCAGATATCAGATATGAATTGGTTGAAAATTCGGACATCACTCCCATACTAATCCTGCCCAACTAAATTTAAAGAATGCACCCTCAAATTGATTCACAGGTGGTATCTTACACCTGTTCAACTGACTCACATCATGAAAACTGTATCACCCAACTGATGGAGGGGGTATAGCTCCAAGGGCACCTACCTTCATATGTGGTTATTCTGCCCTATTGTAGCCCAATTTTGGTGTAAGGTTTTGAAAACCACCAGTTCTATTACAAAGCAAACAGTTGATCCTAGTCCTACCCTTCAGTTGCTTTCAATATACGGTTCCCAATGTAAACAGTTGAACTACAAGGACCTCGTTAACTTTCTTCTCATAAATGCAAGATTGGAAATTGCTTCCAATTGGAAAACAGGTAATTTTTTCCATTGAAAGATGGTGGGAAAGGATCTGGGACACTTGGCTAATGGAAAAGTTTGCACACAATGAGAGGGTGATAAAAGGATTCATCATGCAAGACAACTTGAAGACAAATGGCTTCCTTTTATGGGTTACATTGATGATGCACCCCATCACCATCAGAGTTTCCAACACCCCCATTCAAGATTCTAGCTGAGTGCTTTCCTGGGAGTGGATTTTTGTTCTTGATAAAATTGATCTTTCTTTTCTACTCTGTTTTTTCTTCTTGTTGTAAATTTAATTTAAAAAAAAAAAGATTCCTTCATGAATATGGATCAGGTCCTTAGGGCCCCAAGGTGACCACTATACTGAACAAACTGATATGTTTTTCAGTGTGCTAAGAGTGATCAGTCCTCCTTGCAAATTACTCAATTAAAACATCCACAGTGAAATGTAGAAAACATGAAGGTTTCTTGTACATCAAATAAACATATAGCCTAACGCTGATTCCAAACAGTTTCCTGTAAAACCTTCGCTTCAAACAAAGTAGCACTTCTCCTTGAACTTTTTCCCCATTCAGCGCCCCAAAATGCTATTCAAATCTCCTCCAATCCCCTCTTTCTATTTATCCTATCTGCTCCTTCTTCTATTTCCACCTGGCCCTATCCAACAGACTATCTTCTATTTTATGTCCCCTGTCCCCAGCATTCTGAAGGCTGAAATTGGCTGGCCCTTATGCTTTCCCAGCTTCTCACTTTACACATGCCCTTATATAATTCATAACATAGGAACCATAATGCTGGATCAGAAGAAAGGCCCATCTAGTTCAACATTCTGTTCACACAGTAATCAACCATTTGCCAAAATTCTGGAGAATTTCCTGTTTCACCTTCTGCTAGTGCACTCAGATCTTACTTGAGGGCTTTTCATTAACAAACTGTTTGGCAAATGTATGAACAGAATCCTGGATTAAACTGAGTTTTGAGCTGACCCAACATAATTCTCACATTCAGGTTCAAAACTTCCCACAGCCATGATCTACCTTACAGGCTTGTTGTAAAGATAAAATAGTGGGAGAGAAAGAATTGCTCTGAGTTCCTTTAAGTATAGTAAAACATAAGAATTATAAACAAGTAATCCTTGTTTACCTGTCCTTTGAACAAGAAAATTTTAGCCCCTTGAGAAGTAAAACTGTGAAAATTTCATAAAAAGATAGAAATATCTTTCATAGTTTTAAACTGATTTTTAAATTCATACTGTTCTATTGGCTTGTATTTCTTCCAATGTTGCATCTAAACCACACTGCTACATGTGTCTGGCTGAATACATACTTTAGGACTAAACTCTTACCCTACCATAAAATATCCAGAAATGTATTTATTTGGGTGAGCCACCATGGTGTAGTGGTTTGAGCACTGGACTACATCCCTGGAGCCATGGAAACTCACTAGGTGACTTGGGCACATCACACAGTCTCAGGCCCAGGAAAACTCCATTATAATTTCACCTTTGGACCACCATTAAGTCAGAAACAACCTGAGGGAACACGAGAACAATAACAAATTTATTTGGATAAATAGCCACACATGAAATATGAAAGGCCACAGAATAAAGCAACCACATTGAAATCCAGATAGATAGTGGATAGTGCAATCCTATACATTTCTGCTCAGAAATAAGCCCCACTGACTTGAATATACTGTGATTTGCTAAAAACCACAAAACAGCACTGCAAAGACTCATTAAAGCTGTATAGCAGCAGTTTAAAATACTAAAAGCCAACTTTTGGGGCGTAAAATATTGCCATAAATTAAAAATTAGCTGCACTAAATGAAGTCTTTCCCAACTGCCTAAAAACAGAAGCAAGGAAAGCCTTGTTTACATATTACAGGACCCCTTGGCACTTCCAAACTACAATGAATTGGTTTTCCATCCCACTGGAATCCCATGCATGCTTTCTTAGAAGTAAATTCCACGGATTATAGAAAAACTTTCTCAGTAGACATGCACAGGATTGCAGTATTAGGCTGTGTGCGTTTGTGTGCCTTGAAATTACCTGTCAATGTCTGACAACCCCATGAATTTCATGGGGTTTTCTCAAGCAAGGAATACTCAGATATGGTTTTGTCAGTTCCTTCCTTCAAAATATAGGCTACAGCACCCGGTATATATTGGTGGTCTCCCATCCAAGTTCTAACCACGGCTAAGCGTCCTTACTTTCCAAGATCAGACGGGATTTAGTGCTTTCCGTATATTCAGCCCCCCTTGCTGTGACCCCCCATTGAAC
>CAOLHI010004643.1:0-106966 GCA_948474755.1 Ctenosaura bakeri | reverse complement strand
AGAGGCTGCTTTGTTTTACATTAAAACCTGGAAGACTGTTCATGTTCTGTGTTATTTAGGAAGTAGCCACCAGCCAGTTTATATAAGAAATCCAGATTAATTAAGATGTTGAGCAGACTGAGTTATGGTTCTAGCAAATTTGCATTAGGATTGAAATGTTTTATTAATAACGATGAAAACAAAATTTGGTATCCTGGAGATTATAATGTAAGGAATTTCTAATGACTGATGTCCACAATTACCTGTGGCAGTTAGGAATGTGCAACCTACAGTTACGCACTTGTGGCTGTTAGGTATCCATGATCCCTATGTGGCCCTATGGTGTAGTGGTCTAAACATTGGACTACAACTGTGGAGACCAGGGTCTGTTTTCCTGCTTAACCATGGAAACCCACTGGGTGACCTTGGGTGTGCCACACACTCTCAACCTCTGGAAGACCCCATGATATGTTCACTTGAAGGCACACAACAAAAACAAGGAAACATAAATGTGCCTCAGTTCTCATTTACTGGGCAGCAGCCACTGCAATCAGTGGGGGCCTGTTCCCCTGTCACTCATGGAGCTGGTTACTAACTTTCTCACCAACCCTCATGTGAGTGATCTCTGGCGCAAAGGGGAATTGTGACAGAGACCCTGCTTCTGCTTGTTTCACCAAGATTGCTCATGGGAGGAGGTGGGAAGAGCAACCAGCTGCTTCCTGTCAGTCACAGCAGCTGTTTTCCAGTAAGTGAGGATGGGGGGTGGTCAGGCTAGGATTCATTGCATAGCATGGTAACTACAGTGCTTACGCATTCGTTAAACCCAATCAGGTTCTGGGCAAGATTTCTTCTCTATGCAGTGGTTAAACTGGATAGAAAATATGGCACTTTTTTTTTTTACATAACTTTCAAGTGGAAATATAGCAGAAATAGAAAGTAAAACTTTCTTTATTTGTTACAGGATGATGAAATTAATCAACAGAGTCAGTTGGCTGAGAAATTAAAACAACAGATGTTGGATCAGGATGAGGTAAACGGTAGTACAAATAGATAAAGACAACAGTGATGGTGTTGGTGGTAAATGCTACTGGTTGTAGTTGGAGAGATGGATGGATCAACCAATTTCCAGTGCATTTAAGTTTTGAATGGGTCGATTCATAAGCCCATTCCATCCCATTTCCAGATATTGTTTTTAGAAAAACTGCTCACAATGTATTTTTGAATGTATTTTTTAAAAATATTTTCTTAAAAACATATCTTACCTTAAAATATGGATATTGTTTGCAATTGTGGTATATTTTTTTCTAGCTGAAAATTGCAATGCAAAAATTGTCCAAAATACAAAAGATGACTGTGTTTTGATCCTAGAACGTGTGGTTGGGTTGGTTCACTTTGAAATGTTAGCTAAACAAAATCCATCAATATCTCTAGTAATCGTAGTAATACTACTACAAAGCATGCATTCACTGCCTGTCTTATGCAGTAACTATCCTGGCCTTTGCTTTAAGTATAATTATATTTCTGAGTAATGGTTATGGTTCAGTTTAGAAAGGAAAAGAAGAACATAGTCCGGTTTCAGTGCACTTGCTGTGTCTAGTGGACAGGCAGGTACAGAGTGCCCCATTTACCATAAAAATAACCTTTGGAACTTCCCCCTTTGCTTTCAGAAAACCCTAAAAACATTCATACCAATACAATGCTATTTAGTTTAAAATAGTGCTCAGTAACTGGATCCCACACAGATAAATCCATCATCCTAAGAGATGCCAACTGTAGTACTCCAGTTGCCAGCCTAGCGAGAGAACAGGTGGAAAGGAATTAGTATCTCTGCTAACAAAACTAGCTGGCCTCTTGGTTCATGAGGGGAATATTTGTTTGATGCACACGTCTACTACTCTTAAATTGTTTCTCCAAATAGCTTTCTAGGATTATTGAAGGTTAGATTTCTAAAACCTTTGCAAGTAAGGTTTAGAAGGAGAAAGTCTGGTGTTTAATTGAGTGTAACTTTCCCTCACTTTGTAATCAGGCTTCTTCCTGTTTGTTATCTTCTGTAGCACTTTCTACGGTTGTTTGTGTTCCACCTCAGATACGTAGGCTGCAGGGTGCCTGTCTTAACTATGGCTTTTTTAATTAGCCAGAGCACTTGTTTCTGGCTGATTAAGGCAGGAGAGTCATTGCTAACATAAGTGTTAAGAAAAGGAAACAGACTGTTCTAATAACTCTCACGTTCCTTCGCCATCGATTAACTTTTTTCTGCATCACACAACAGTTTGCTGGAACTAAGTGCACCATATGCTGAATCTCATTTCCACCATCCTTTAACTTTAAATCATGTAGGCTCAAGTTTTGTGCATATGTGAAGTGTAATAGGTCGTTCACTGAGGCCTCATTTTTAGTCTGTGCTGTTAATTTAAAGTGGTTACAAGCACTATCCTGTTTTGAACAGATATATTTGTTGAGGACAGCTTTTCAAGTATTTTCAAACCCTACACACAGGATATCTGGACTTATGTCCTAAGAATATTGTTGTCTCTCAGTTTGAATTGGATTGATGACAATTCAGAGGATTATTTTTATCTCCTTTTTTTGGGCAGTGTGTTTGGGTCTTTGAAAATATAAGTGGTATTGCATTGATAGATTATTTGCCAAATTCACAGAGTATGTATGGTGATATATACTAAGGGGATTCTATGCCAAAGGAATTACTATATTTTTTTTCATATTGTTTTAGATATGTCATCCTCCTTTTTAATTAGGGGAAACATACTATTTCAGTAGGAAAGGATCATAGTTCAGTGGTTATAGACCAAATGATTTGAATGTAGAGGGATCTGTAGGGCTAGAGAATTGCTCCAGAGAGTTGCCTGTGAGTAAATACACTGCTAAACAAAATAGACCTAATCAGACTTGTTATAAGGCAGTTTATTGCACTAATGTTCACTGGAGTACATAAATATAAATGGATATTCTCCTCTCCTCTTGTTTGCATGTTTATTAGGCTTTTTGATCAAGAACTGCTATGTGCTGTGAAGTACAGTTTCTTGATGTTAGATGCACCAAAGAAACAGCTTTAGAACCTTTTGTTTTTGTGGGTGTGTTGGAGACAACTAGTAAGCCTTGCTGCTTCCCTCCTTCATTATAATGTTTCACTGAAAGCCCATCTCCCATATTCCCCCATATCTGTTTCAACACCGCTGTCTTCAGTACAGTGCACCCTCCTTACCTCTGGTCTCTGGACATGTGAATCTGAGTGTCTGCGATTGTGTTATGTACTGTACCTAAAATGCCAGCGATGTGTGTGTGCATATCAGCACCATTGAATAAAACGGGGAATGGGACCCCCTTATACGGAGGGCACAATGTATATCATTTGTCACCTCCTGGTACAATTTTTGATTTCTGTTGGCTATTTTATTTAGGTCCTTCTTTCAGCCCAGGCTTTATGGAACCTTAATGCCTCCTTCTTTTTGTAGCTCTTGGCCTCCACTAGGAGAGATTATGAGAAGATCCAAGAGGAACTCACCCGCCTTCAGATTGAGAATGAAGCTGCAAAAGAGGAAGTGAAAGAAGTCCTTCAGGCCCTGGAGGAATTGGCTGTTAATTATGACCAGAAGTCACAAGAAGTGGAGGATAAGCTGAGAGCTAATGAACAGCTGGCAGAGGAACTTGCACAGAAAACAGTAGGAACAATTAACTCATGTTAATCTTCTCTCTCTTTGGTGTAAATGTGTGTGTGTGTATGTGTGTGTGTTTGCATACATATCTCTGTGCCAATATATAAACACAGAACTGGATAAAAGGAGTTGTTCTAGATGGCGCAAATCAAACATTCAAAGCAACTGGAGTGATTGAAATGAATATTGTAGCAAGAAACCACTATGTATTGGATGCAAGTAAAATTACAAAATTATTTCCAGCAATATAATATGGAGGGTAGCATTTTCCTTTGACCGTTCTGTTCTTGCACTGAATCCTGAGATGAAGCATTTGTTCCTAAATTCTATTCACTGAAGAATGTTCTGGTACGAGAAGGTTGTATTCTGCATGTTGCACTGGGTGAGAGTTCTTGTCAGGATTGTCAGAGAAAAAGGAAAAAGAGGAGGGAATGATTTTTTTTTTCCTTTGAGGAAAAAACAAGACTTCATGAGAAATTAAGAACACTTGACTTTCAATGCTGTTTAAGTAGTTGTGTATCAATTGTCTTCATGCTAGTTGTCAAATGCCCTTCCCGTTGTGATCTTTCAGGCACTTAGTAGAGACACTTTTAATTTTCCCTAGCATTTTAGTTCTAGCATTTTCCTGGGTTCTTTGGATCGTTGTTTTTTTAATCCTGGTTTTATACCCACATTCTGTTCTGTTCTTATTCAGTATGGTTTTCATTTCTTTCTGTTAGTGGATGGTGTAGAAATGTGGTAAATAAGTAGGCAATTAATACTATTATAAATACATTCAGCCCTCCATTTTTGCAGGGGTTACGGATGCAAGACCCTAATGAAAGTAGAAAAACAGCAAATAAAACTAAAAATTGCAAATGCTTTTTTTAAAAACCTGATAAATCCTCTCTAGGAATCTCTAGGTCCTCCAGTGTGATTCTATGGTCATTGCCTAGAAAAGGCCTAGAAAAGTGTTTCGCAGCATGCAGAATACTGTCTTCTCATACCAGAACATTCTTCAGTGAATAGAATTTAGGAAAAGATGCACTATTTCAGGATTCAATACAAGGACAGAAAGATCAAAAGAAAATGCTGCCCTCCGTTTTATAATGCTGGAAATTTTGTGATTTTACTTACATACATTGAATAGTCATTTTTTGCTTAAATATCCATTTCAATCACTCCAATTGCTCTGAATGTTTGGTTTGTGCCAAATATACAGCTTTGATGCTCAGTGTATTTTCGGTCTGAAGAGGAGGTATGAGAAAGAGCTCTGCACTTTCAGAGGGACAAAATAAGATGAAACTAGTAAGCAACAATAACAACAAAATAAACCAACCACAAAACCCCATGGTACTCAGTATAGAGGTACAGAACTGAATTATTGTACATGTCCTGAGTGAAATGTGGTAGTACTTACAGGGCTATTTTATAGGATTGGCCATAATTATACATAGCCTTGGGGGTTCAGGAACATGGACTTAACCTTAATATATGCTGGAAGCACCAGCATAATGACAGAAAACATTATTGTTACAAAGAAGGAGAACTGTATCCCCATTGTTATTTGGCAAAATTAGGATTGATGATTAAGTTTGCAATGCTATTCTTCTGTTGTTTTGCAGTCTGCCCTGACCACGACACAGAGAGAACTGGGACAACTGCAAGAGCTCAGTAATCATCAGAAAAAGAGAGCTACTGAAATCTTGAATTTACTGCTTAAAGACCTAGGAGAGATTGGAGGGATTATTGGTACCAATGATGTTAAAACGGTACGTTGGCTATTTAAAGCTGGATCATAAATTCAAACTAAACTCATTTGGAAGATTGAAATAAAGTTTAGAAATAGGCTACTGATCTCTTAAAATCATTTAAATCAGAACAGCTGGATTTAAATGACTTTTTTGATATTTTGAGAAGGTTCGACAAGTTTATGTCCTAACACATTCATGTTGACATGGTCATCCATTCTCTGTGTTATAATTGCTAATTAAGTTCCTGCAATAGCAATGGAAAGTCATTGTTGTAAGCAAAACTTCTGACTGTCTAAGGAAAAGGTGGATGGATATTGTCTACACTGGTATGAAGAAGACGAACTGCATGTGATTTATAGCTTTTTCCTCTCAAGATACTTGCAGGCAGGGCCTTGAATATCTATAGCTGCTGCATTAATATTTTGAAGTTAGAGTTAAATGTTTCAATACAGTCCTCCATTCATGACAAAAATGTACCAGGCTCTAGCTGTTTTTAGCCTTTTGCAGTCTGAGTAGTGGTAGGAGAAACTTTCTTTCCAAGTGCTCAGTTCACAGGTCACAGCTGATGAAGGGCAATCACCAATACAATCAGTTGGATTAATGCAATACTTTCTTCATGTTTTCTTAAATATCTGTGCTCTTGTTGTGATAATCAAGACAGGTTTTCATCGTTGCAAGCTAATTTATGATGATATACATTAGAACTATTTTCAGATGCAAAACCTAGTACTGTGTGTGTGTGTTTGTGTGTGCAGGTTGTGCAACATAAGAGAGAATGCCAAAGGAAAACTCTTGATGCTTCTGAAGTGCTCTTTAGTCAATGGGAGCTAATGCCACAATAAATTTTATTTTTGTCTTTGAGTACTTCAAGATTGCAACAGGGCAGTCCAATAGACTGTAAGCAATGATGAATGATCAATACGTAATGCTCACAGTCAAGAACACAGTCAAGTAGCAATTTAGTTCCCATTTCTGGAAGGCCAGAAACTTGGCAGAACACTCTGAGCTTTTTAAAAGCCTAACATGTCTGACAGAACAAAAAGATCATGAATTGGCATTCAGTACCGAGGATGGAGTTGCCCAAGTTAAGTCCCTCTTGGGAGGGAGATCTAGAAATTCAGCATCAGACACAAGGAAGGAACGATTCAAGTCAAACGGTTTTTTTTGGGGGGGGGTTGTTTTTTTTTGTATCTGATGCAAACATGGAGACATATATATACATATATAATTATATTTCTGTAACCTGGAATTTAACTTATGGTCCATGTGGTTAGATTCTGCATGCTCTGGGTATTACTAAAAGCTTATAGTCCTAAGTTGAAAAAATAAACTTTCACAATCCATTGTTCATTTGTCAAAAGATTTCACTATTTGGCTATGTAGGAACATGTATTTATGGGCATCAGCTTCCCCCAACATACAGTCAAGTTGTATTAATGTGCATGTCTAGCTGACACTCATAACCTTTTTTCAATTGTTTCTTTTCCCTTTTATCCTTTTCTTTGCCCTATATTTTTAAAATCCAATTTTAAAAAAATCTAATAGAACTATAGTTCCATGTCTCAATCCGAATAATAAAGTGTGATCTACTGGTATATGTGTTGTTTGTTTTCGTATTCAGCTAGCAGATGTGAATGGAGTGATTGAAGAGGAGTTCACCATGGCACGGCTCTACATCAGTAAGATGAAGTCTGAGGTGAAATCTCTAGTGAACCGCAGCAAGCAGTTAGAGAGTGCTCAGATAGACTCCAATAGGAAGATGAATGCCAGCGAGAGAGAACTTGCCGCCTGCCAGCTTCTCATCTCACAGGTTATTGATTTATCAACCACTGTCTCTTTCTCCCTGGTCTTCACTGACGTTACTTATTTCAATTTTTCCTTAAACATGTCCTCTTTTGCTTTCTTGTTTATTTTCTTTCTCTCTTTCAAAGCATGAAGCCAAGATCAAGTCTCTCACAGACTACATGCAGAATATGGAGCAGAAGAGAAGGCAACTGGAAGAGTCACAGGATTCACTTAATGAAGAGCTGGCCAAACTGCGTGCTCAAGGTACTAATGTTTTCAAAGTCTGCGAATATTACATATTGTCTATGTGGATTCCCTGCCCTACCCATATATAACAGATGCTGAATTTTGGTGAAGCTTTTCTTTTACAATTTGCTTCTGCCACCGTTTTCCTCATTCTTGGTAAAGAGACCACTCTAAGAGTGTTTCAAATTGGTGAAGTCTGAGTCTCAGAGACCAGTGCTGTTTGGAGGCATGCCAGATATATTTGACATGTTACTTGTTCCCAGTAAAATAAATATGCAGTATGAGCATCCTCTGTCAATTGACTCAACAGTGTGTGGGATCCCTGTGCAAATAGGCACGGTGAAGCATGATTAAGAATTCAACCCACTCCTGACAGTTTTGTCTTTCGTGGTAAGGTCAGTTTAGTTTCAATAATATCAAATTGTTTCATCACTCTATATATATTTATTTCCCTAGCTTTATGTCCAGCGTTCAGTGTATGCTGGCATTCACTTGTTGAAATTTCCAGGTATCCATCTTGGGGACTGTTTCTGATGTTCTGACTTGGTCTCAAAAATCAGCTGTAATATTTGCTACATTCTGAATTAGCAGTAGCTGTCAGGGGTGCACTGTGGGAAAAGGATGGCTTTAGTCCATAAAATTTCATGTCCAGGATCTCACTGGATGCTTAAGCTGGACCCCACTGCTTTCATGAGTGTCAGCAATCCCCTTCTCTCCTAGAGCCCTTTGTGCACCCTGAAGACTTGCTGTAGAGATTTGGAATCCTTCTAGCGCGGAGTGGGGTTGCAAATCCTGTCAGAGGCAATGGGATCCAGCCTAATGGGTTCCTGGGCTATCTTTTTAGTTTATTTTGAATAGGACAGTTGGCACTGGGGAAAGTATCCATAGCATCTCTTTATAAGTGTAGATTGGATGTGGCCAATGTATAAATTGTTCCATCAAAACACCTGTCACTATGGGAAGTTGATTACCTTCAGTTTTACTGCCAAGATAAAGGAAAAAAGGCCAAGAAAAATATATGTAAATTCTCAGGCTCTTTAGTGATTTGTGTGGTATATTGTTAAAATTGTATCATATTAACCAAAAGTTGCTCAGTTCTAATATTTATGTCAACAGAAAAAATGCATGAAGTCAGTTTCAAAGATAAAGAGAAGGAACATTTAACCTTGCTTCAGGATGCAGAGGAAATGAAGGTAACGTATTCTCCAAGGTCCCTTCCAGTTCTGTGTTTCCAAATGTGCTGCAATTGTGAGATCAGTTTCTCACCAAGAACAGTTCTCAAGAGTGATCATTTGAGTGAACTTGTGGCTTGAGCTGCACATATAATTCTGTACTCCGGAACAGTATATCAAAAGCATTTGTCTGTATATTAAGAAATTTTATTATGGTCTGATAGTGCATGTCTGTCATGGTCTAATTGTGCAGGGAATAGATGGGTGGCTGTGCTTTGTGCTAATCCTAATCCAGTAGCAAGTGCAATGTATTTCATGCTGACATAAACAGAAGAGGCAGATTTGCAGGGTAAGAGAGTACTGGATAGTTATAGTATATTTCACTTTGCCTTTATAATTGGACTCAGTGCTAACAGGAGGTGTATCCCTGGCAGGTAAAGGCAACATATCCCCTCCCAATTCATGTTCTTGAAGTGGAGGTTAATAGGCTGACAGCTTTAGGGCTGACAAAGCAACAAAGAAAGCACAGATATGGAAAAAATTTGAGAGTTTGGGAAAAAGTGGCATGCTTTCTCTGTAGGGTAGGTGAGATGGAACTGTTGAAGTCATAAGAAGAGTTTGAAGATATTTCCATGGCAGGTTGTGCTGTGTAGTTTGACTGAAGGTAATAAGCATTGGAACATTCGCTGCAATATAAACCAGACCTTAAACGATATGTTACCACCTCATAGTAGGATTTTATCACCTGCTGTACTCCTTAACTCATTTTCAGAGACAGCCACAAAGGATACATGTGGCTCACTTGTCCTGTTTCCTATGATACCACTGCAGGCTGCGTTTCTACTTTTGTGAAAAGTAATGGCAGGGTGGTGGTGGAGGAACAAGGTGTAGAGTGCATGGTTTAGCTTGAAGCATCCCAGAAGCATAGTTATCCATTTTTTAAAAATGCAGTGGGGAGGGGAATGAAGACTCCAGGGATCATACAAAAGGCCGCCTGTGAGCTGCATGTGATCTGCAGGCCATAACAGTTCCTACTGCTGCCTTAAACAGACCAAAACAAATTTTGTACTAGACTTAGTCACTCTCTGCAAATCCAAAGAGGTTTTTGATGCATCAGAATTGCAGTGACTCGTGCCCTTGCATGCTGGAATTTCCAGTCCGAAGAAGACGAAATCAACTGATACATGATCAGGCAAGCCAGTGCTCACAGTATAGTTTCAAAAGATTAAAAAAAAAAAAAATCTCACCAGTTCTTAGTTAAGTGGACAATATCTATACCACAATACAATTTCAGTGATTTTTTTTTTTAAAAGGGAAGATAAATTCATGTAGCTTATTCACTTATTCCCTTTTCAGAAGACACTGGAACAGCAGATGGAGAGTCACAGGGAAGCTCACCAGAAGCAGCTGTCTAGGCTGCGAGATGAGATTGAGGAGAAGCAGAAAATCATTGATGAAATCAGAGAGTGAGTACACTTTTATGGCTTCTCGGTGGCTTTCCAGTTTTTCCCCAGTACATCCCCTAATTTTTTAAAATTAGCCTCCGATAATTTTTATATTTGAAATGGTTGAGATTAAGGGAATATTTGGACACAGAAATTAAATGATTTATTTACATCAATAAGATAAGTACAGTTAAATAATAGCAAATTGAAGTGTCTCATTTCTGTTGAAATGTACTGTAAATTCTCTTAAAATGCAGAATATCTGTGGTCTTATCTCCGTAACTCCTCACAGAGTCAGTGTTGAGTAAATTTGATGCAACTATTAAACCTCCATGTTGCATCATTTTGATTCTAGGGTCTTTTTTTTTTCCAGTATGAATCAGAAGCTGCAGCTGGAACAAGAAAAACTGAGCTCTGACTATGAAAAATTAAAAATTGAAGATCAAGAACGGGAGAAGAAGCTGGAAAAGCTGATGTAAATGAACAGAGTGATCTCTTCCTATTATGACTGCTAGCTCACATTGGAACAGGGCTGCATCTAGGCAGTCATCCCTGGCTCCCTGGGCCAGGCACGCCTCTTGTTTCCCTGGCTGACCTGTCCAGCCAGAAATGTAATGAAATTGGATGGATGCCCTGTTCTGTTTCTGCCAAACTCAGCCGTAGAACAAAACAAAAATCCTGAGTGTTCACCATCCAGAAAGCGCCTGGAAAAGGCCTCTGCACTGTTCTTAAAACAGGATTATGGTTAAAGGTTTACTAAAAAGTGAGAGTGGCATCAGGGGCAGGTATCCTTAGGCAGCTGCTGAGGCTGAAGTGTTCATCATTCTCCTTTGCAGTGTAGCATCCATTGTTGCTTGACATTTTTGTCTTGCTTTATTTGTTTTATATCCCAGTTAGCCTCTTTGGGGCTCAGTGTGGCATGCCGGGCTCTCCTCTTCCCCATTTTATCCTCCCAAAAGTCCTGTCAGTAGGTCACATGAGGAGGGGACACAGTGACTGGCCTGAGGTCATCCAGTGAGATTCCTGTTTATCTGAACCTGGATCTCAGGCCAGCCGTCATTGCAACCCCCTGGCTCTTATCTCATCTCCATCTCTCTGGAAAGCCCCATCTGTTACCATAGCTCCATTTGTATAGAAGGAGAAGGCAGATGATACTCTTTCCTTCCGCTTGGCTGCTGTGGCTGTTGCTTGCTGATGTTGGTTGGAGAGAGACCTCCAAATGTGGACCAGTGGAGACTGCATACTTCAGTAACTGCAGAATGTGGAGTGTTCTGTGGTTGTGTGTTTGTGTGCATGTACAATCAAGTAAAATGGAGTATTTCATTTATTTATTTGAATTTATTTGTATTTTGCCCATTAAAAAAAAAAAGGGAAGAAAGAAATCAAGGCTGGGTTAGCAACACTGTGTTCCTGAATCTTTAACAGAAGTACTCCATGCTCCAACCTTTTGCTGCAAGTCTCTTTTGTTCCATGAGAGAAGGGTTGCTTTTTGTTTCTTTGTTTAAATGCTGGGAAGACCAGTGTCTACCTCTCACTTCTTCCAGGCCATCTGCGAATATAACTAGTTAGAGATTAGTCTGCCAGGGAATCGTAATGCAGGGACACACTGAAACGGTTTAGCTGTTGTAGGTCTTCTGCTAACAATCCAGTTGTGCTTTCCACATTTGATTGTTGTAATATTAAGAAAAAGTGTGGATACCATAGCAAATGGAGAATCAGTCAAAGCACAGGATCTCTGCCACAGTCAAGATTCCATTTGCAATGGTGCTTTTATACATTGCAGAAGGTCCAGATGCTAAAAAATGGCCACTTGGTTTTAGTAATATACTAGAGTATTTACCTGGCATTGCCCAGAGTTTTTATTTTCCTCTTAAGAACTCACCAAACTTGTCTTCTCCATTTCCTGTAGCTTTGCTCCATATTTCCCAATGTAATCTGTATTCAGAGTTATTTACATACACAGTTTGGGTTCTTGAGGAAGTATACTGTCCTCCTCCTTGCTGCTAGGCCTTGTCTCCATAGCAACAGGCCTATCCTAGTACCTGTAATTTATCATCATATTCTCCAATCCAGTATTTATTCAGAGTTATTTACATACATAGGTTGAGTTCCTGAGGGAATACACTGTCTTCCTCCTTGCTATTAGGCCTCATCTACATAGCTACAGGCCTATTCCAGTATCTGTAACTTTTCCTCATATTTCTCAATCCAATCTGTAGATGTAGTTAACATACAGAGGTTGGGTTCCTGAGGGAATATCCTCTCCTCCTTCTTGCTGCTAGGCCTCATCTCCATAGCAACAGGTCTATTTTAGTAACTGAAACTTATCCCCATATTCCCCAACCCAATCTGTATTCATAGTTGTTAACATACAGAGGTTGGGTTTCTGTGGGAACACACTGTCCTCCTCCTTGCTGCTAGGCATTGTCTCCATAGCAACCGACCTATTCCAGTACCTGTAACTTTTCCCCATAGTCCCCAGTCCAATCTGTGTTCTCTGGCAACGTTGATGTACTGGCTTTTGATTTTTTTGCTTTCTGTTGAATTTGTGCAATGGCTTTACGTTTTTCTGGAAGCATTTTTTGTTTTGAATTTCAACCCATACAATCTACTGTGGGAGGCAAGAAGACCTTGTAACTACGTTGTGTATGTCACTTTAATTTTTCTCACATATGCCTCCCAAATGTTTTCCGGCATCCTTATTGATGGTAGGCCTCATCTCCATAGCAACCGGCCTGAGGCCCAAGAGGTATCTGGCTGAGAATTCTAAAGGCCCCTCCCTAAACTCCCTGTGGCTCTTCCATTGAATCTTCACAGCCAGCCAATCATATGAGGTCTTCTTGCCTCACTCAGGCAATCGTATGAGGTCTTCGCCTGCCAGATCAGACAGACGGGCAGACAATCATTGACTTTCATATAGTAGATAAACTGTTTTTGCTATCTTGGGAGCTATTAATAGGCAACTTATTTTCTCTTGTTCTAGATTGCTTAATGATAAAAGGGAGCAAGCTAGAGAAGATCTTAAAGGGTTGGAAGAAACGGTGGTATGTATGCTTAAAGACCTTGTAGGCACCAACTGTATCCATGCTTCAGTTTTGTGTGTTTTCTGTGTTTTATGTCGTCTGCCTTGAAAGGCAGTGGTTCAAAGTGTTTTCTGAAACACTTTTCCGGTTCCCTCCCCCCAATATCCTGGCCTCCTTAAGTGAAAAATAGGGGGTAATGACATGATCCATTTCTGTAGTGGGTATTTCACATGACGTAAGCTTCCCTACTGTCTTCTAAAGAGTGGAGGTTGCAACTGGCAGGCTAAACATGTAATATGCCTATCATATTGATATTGCTGCCTGGTTTTAGTCACTTTCCATCAGAGTGTTGATTTGTAGGAAATAATTGGGTCTGAGCCATAAACAAGTAGATTATGTATAGTCAAGTGAGATGGATGTAGTTTCCATGTACTGCCATATTTAAGTAAGGCTGTCATGAAACACAGTTTGGCCATAATGCCAGATTTATACCTAAGCACTGATGATTGTGTGGTACATATTTCTGATTGTGCATAGCCTTATTCAGGCATTAGAAAATATTTACAGTTGGCCTTCCACATTTGCGTGTTAAACTTTCATGGGTTTGATTATTTACAAATTTCTCCAACCCAGGGTCCCACAGCTCAAGTGCTTCCTTTCCATGGCAGCTCCAGTCAGGTTTCACAGCCCTTTAAAAAAACACCTCTGGTCCTCTTCCTCCTCTAGCAGCTGCTCCCTGGCAAGCTAAGGATGGCTCAAAGCCCAGTTTTTAAGCATCACAAGACCTCTCCTGATGCTTCCACACGCCCAAGGAAGTAGATGGGTGAGAGAGAGGAAGTACAGAGCTACCATGACAACCCACCCCTTTCTCTCTCCTTTCCCTGTCCTAGTATGGACCCTGGGTATCTGTTCCCCGACCCTACCTTGGCTCCCATCCCACAGACACACAGACACACACACACATTTTGATATTTGTGGTTTTTCCGCTTTTGTGGGGGTTCTGCAACCCTAGCCTTAGCAAATGCGGAGGGCCAACTATATTCTCTTCATGTGGGGAGGTAGAACAGAGATAAGCATGGTACTTACGTCCTCTCTATCTTCATTTTTGCTATCCTCCATGTTTTTCCCCCTAGACTTTTACCCAGAGAATTTCAGCATACAGGAGGCCGTGTGCTACAGACAGTCACCCTCTATGCATGGAGGAGCTGGCACATTCCTCCGTTTTGCTTTCCCTCCTCTTGCCAAGAGACCACACACTTTCTGATGCCTGAATTGTGTTTATGTGTTTGAAGATTTTGGCCCAGTTCCACAAAAATTGACACAAGGAACCCATTAAACAGATTATCAGAGCTAAGAATGTTATCCTTTCCTTTGGCTGTTGAGGGATAGCAAGGAAGGATGAGGGAAAGAGATCCTAATTCATTTTGTTTTGTTCTTCCGAATGTGGTTAGCACAGTCAAGGCCAACCATGTTTGTTAATTTATATAGGTGCCTAATCCAGCAGAGATAAGTTCTTATGGTGACTGGTGCTGGATACACCACTCTTTATGCTATGATGCTCTGATGTTTCTATATGAGACTCGGTGTAAAGGGCAACCCAGTGGGCAAAGCATCCATGATAGGTCGGAGGCATTTATAAATATTTTCATCAGCTTTATAATACTGTTGTTGGTAACCAATGTCTGATTGGTTAGGTTACATTATCTGAAGAATTTTCTGATCTAATTCAGTTGGAAAGATATACAGTATAAATGCTCTATATGACTGCATATAGCAAGCAATACTTTGAAAGTCATTCCCCATTCACTCCCTTACACACACATCTTAGATACCCGCTAGAAAATGCATGTGTGTCATATTTTAAATGTATATGCTTTTGGCTTCAGAACTGCTGTTTTTGCTCATATGTAAATGTAAGTAAATTTGTTCTTTCATTGATTAAAACTAATCAACTAAGAAATCTTTAATTGGGTGGTGCCCCTAACTGTTATTGATGTTATCTAGTGTGTATGAATGTGCACTTAAAATATAAAGAACTAAGTAATTTAATTTGTCTTGTATCAAGAAGTAACAGTTTATCTCATAGTGGATTAAATTGGTTTCTCTCATTCTTTTTGGACACTACTGCCACCAGATTGCATCTGTCCTTGAAAGCTAAGCACAGTCAGCTCTGGTTAGTGCTTGGATGGGAGGTTGCCAATGAATACCAGGTGCTGTAGGAAGGAACTGGCAAATCGAGCTTTGAGTATTCCTTCCTGAAGAAAACCCTATGAAAGTCACAGGGTTGCCAGAAGTCAACAGGCAACTTGAAGACACGTGCATGCATACACACATTGCCACAATGACATATTTAAAATATTTCCATTAATGAGACTGTTCTTTATTTGCATAACATCTTTATACTTCTTAGAATTTCTTAGTTGAAGTGGATCTCTATGAAGTAATTTTAAGTGTGTGTGTGTTTGTGTGTGTGTATCTATATATGTTTACAGGCTAGAGAACTACAGACTCTCCATAACTTACGCAAGCTCTTTGTTCAAGACCTTACCACAAGAGTAAAAAAAGTAAGTTGTGATGCAAGTGGGGAATTATGCAATAGAATGGGAGACATTCTTTATTTGTTTGTTTTCTCCAAAATGTTTTTTATAATAATTTTATTATAATTTCAACACATAAAACAAACAATTATCACTATAATTTAAATGAATTGTTACACCTGTCTTCTATTCCTCTCTGGATTTCAATTTCTGCTATTTCATTGACATGTTAATATTTTGCATCGCAATCAATTTTCTAACATACCCTGATGGTTCCCACTTGCCATCCCACCTTTACATGTTTCATGATATTCCCCTGATTTCCAACAGTCTAGTTTCAGTTGTTACCATGAATTATGAACTATTTCCTGTCAATACCTGCCCTACTTCCCGAACTATATTCCACTCTTTATTAATATCATCTTCTGATTTTCCCTGTAATCTCTGTGAGACAATATCTGCATTCCGATTCTCAATAAGTGTAACCCACCATTGTTCCATAGTAGGTATCTGTTCAGTTTTCCATAACCTTGCATATTCGTTTTCTCCAAAATGTTTTGTTGTCTACAAAGGGTACATATGTATTGCACTGGAATGTGAATATATTTTGGTTTTATATGAATATTTGGACCACCAAGACAGAAGGGAAGGGTCTCAGATGCCAGAAAGCATAGCAGAAATGTCCCAGACAGATTATAAATCAAAATAACTTCTCATATATGGTCAGAATATGGGCATGTAAATAGTAAGTAGTACCAAAATGTGAATACAAAGAATCATCGCAATAATCGACTGTAAAAATATGCAACGTCACACACATTACCAAGTTACATCATAACTGAATAAAGAAAGAAAACTGAACAAACAGCATAATAAACAGAGGAGAGAAGAACTAGGTCAAAAGCACTGTTCATAAAATACAGTAAACGAAGTCTGTAGTAGCAAACCAACTGCTTGACAGACAACCATCTTAAATACAATAGAATTAGTCAAGCGATAGAATGAGTTCATTTCTGTGATACAAGGTATATAAAGAGATATTTCACTGTTAAACTTATATTCGTGACAATAACAAGTTGACATCTGATAAGATGAAGGCTTTGTGGAAACTTAGTTGCAGATGGTCTGTTGTGGATGGGCTAATACTCCTCCTAAGAGAACAGGAGCATATTCTGGGAATATTCCATGATTCAGAGTTGTTGCTGAAAAAGACCAGGTGACCTCAGTGTTGAAGAGTGCTTATGGATAGCTTAGGTTTATCTGCTAGCAGTGGCCATTCCTGGACCGGGGTGATCTGATGATGGTAATCAGGTCTTCCTTTGACAATGGGCTATTGCAGTGTACTTACCATGGGTCTTCTTTTGCTGATGGCTCAGAGGATGCAGCTGATATAGAGGGCTGCCTGCCCTAGTGGGATTAGAGGTATCAAGGACAGAAATATAATAACCATCCTGAAATGTCAGTGCTGACTGCTAGTGAGCCACTAGATGCAATTCAAGGTGTCAGCATTAAAGTACAAAGCCCCAAACAGCTTAGGCCCCAGCTACCTAAAGGATCATCTCATCCAATATCAGCCTCCCTCCCTTTCAAATCAGTCAGGAAGGCTCTGCTGGTGTTGGTCTGGAGCTGTTTGGCTCAAAGGGCTACCAGACATGGCAGAGATTTCTCATTGGTGGCAACCTGGTTATGGTACTCCATTCAATTTAAGATCTGTCTGTCCTTACATTTGTGTCTTTCAGGTGCTAGTTAAAAACATAACTGTTTTTAGAAGCTTCGGGTAAATAATGCAAGTGATTAATAAGACTTTGACTGCTGTTTGTTATTTGCATCATTTTATGGTATTTTAGCAACTGTTCTTAACTTCTGGTTTTAGATATTTGTAATTCCGTGACTTTTAGGTTTATGACTTCAGGCATTTTAGATAATTTTGACTTTAATGATAGCTCTTCTTGTAAGTTGCGCTTAGCATTCATGAAGGAGGGAAGGGTACAAATCAAGTAAATAAATACGTGCATACGTACATACAATCAAACTACTTTGCCAGGATGTTAAAGAAAGCAATAATTTCCAATTAAGTCAGTATCCTGTCTTGTAGACCACATTAAGATTTTAGCCTGAAGGCGATGGAAATATTTTAGCTACATGGATAATGGATTTCAGGCATTACACTGAGTGGTCTGAGGCCCTTTACATCTGATACAAACTTTCAGTAGTGGAATGTGTATTTTTATAATGGTGCTGGATGAAAGGCTCAGGCAAAAACTAAATTATTGGAAGATGTTTGGGACCCAAAGAAATAGATTTAGGGCGGCACTCCCAAGTCTATCTGTCTCAGTCAGGGGCTGACTAAGGCCCTTTCCACACGGACTTAAAAAAGCGGAGTAGATCGACCTCCACGGAGGTCGTCTACACCGTTATGTGAATTGGGGTGGATTACGCTCGAGTAATTCCACACCGCAATCCGTGTTCGGGCGCCTGCAAGTGGTGGCGCCGCGTGCTTTTGAAAAACCACATTTTATGTGGTTTTTCAAAGGCATGGGGCGTCCAGCCCCGTCCAGCCCCATCGCAGCGCCCGTGTGGATTTATGGACGTGCGAAAGGGCGTCCCTGCAGATCAGGCAGGGGGCGGGATTTCCGGCTGGCGGGCTTCTCCGATTGGTGGAGAGGCTCCGCCAGTCAAAATCCGCCATTTTGGGCGCTGCCGGGCGCCAAGGACGCCGTGGGACGCTGCTGCGTGTAGAATGGCGAAATGCGCTGCTCCGCGCAGCGACGGAACAAGGTAAGCCCCGTTTTGGCGTGGCTTTCCCCGTTTCCCCGCCCGCGTGTGGAAAGGGCCTTAGAACACCCACAGGTCCCAGCTCAAGATACTTTTGACAACTTCAGATAACATGGAAGTTACCTACTAAACAGAACAGTCCTGCTGTCAAGTACTCTGCACTTCACATACATAGTTTAAAGCTAAAGGAGAGGCAGTCATGAAATGCATTCCTATAGGGGTGGGAAGCAAGTCCACTCTTCTAATTTTTTAAATTTTCTTTTAATTTGTATTCCTCCTTTCTCCTGTATGGGACGCGAAGTGGCTTACAATGTAAGTTAAAACAGGATAGCTAAAACAATGTACAGTCATCACTCCATATTTGCTAGGGTTATGGCACAGGACCCCTGTGAAAGTGGAAAAACCATGAAAAACTCTAGGCCCTCCCAAACCATATGTAACACACAAAAAAGTATGATCACCATATTCAACCCACTGTTGATTTCTTTGAGGCATCAGGGTTTCTTCACAAGGCAGAAGTGGGTGGCTGGTGGGGCTTACTGCCATCTCCACTGCTGCCCCACACCATTTTTAATAGGTGCTTACAAGCCTCATTTTCATTTCTCAACCTCACGAGGCTTGCAGTCCCTATTAAAAATGGCATAGGGAGGCAGCAGAGGTGACAGGAAATAATCCATGAATAATCAAATCCGCAAAAGTGAAACCCGCAAATGTGGAGGACTGACTGTATAATATAAAAGTTAGGAAAAAAACACTAAGCAACAAATCCATTTAAAACATTACAGTAGGACCCCCTTATCCAGGGATTCATTATCCACTGGTTCAGTTATCCACAGTTGGCCATTGTGCCAATCACGGATAACTGGGCCTGGAGCCAGCAGCGGGAGGTGGCGAGGAGCACGCGATCCCGGCGGTGGCCTGTGGGAAAAGAGCAAGGAGCACGGGATCGTGCCCCTTGCCAACTCCTGCCACCTCCCTGATCCCAGTGGCAGGCTGTGGGAAAAGAGTGAGGAGTGTGGGATCGTGCCCCTCACCAACTCCCCCTGCCCACCTTGGCCTTGATTCCAGTGGTGGGTGGCAGGGAAAGAGTGATGAGCATGGGGTTGCGCCCCTCACCAACTCCCACCACCCACCCCAGCCCGGATCTGGGCGGCAGGGAAAGAATGGGGAGCGTGGGATCGCGCTTCTCTCCAGTTCCTGTCACCCACCCTGGTGGATCCATTCTTTTCCCACCCGCCGTGGTGGTGGGGCTGGCGGTGGGAGAGGATGTTCCCTACTATCTGCGGATTTCAGTATCCACGGGGGGCGGGGGGAAGAACCAATCCCCCATGGATACAGGGATCCTACTGTAATTTAAAACCATTTGAAACATAGTAACAGATTATTTTTTATTTATTGGCTTTACAGCCACTTCTGCCATGGCTGCTGCAGTTGTAGAGGAGATATCTAGGTTCTGGAGCTGAACCAGAGGTTCAGCCCTGAGAGGCCTCCTGTACAGCCTGGAGAAGGTGCAGGAGGAACCTCCACAAAAATGAAGGTGGATTCACCACCCTTGGCACTAGAGATACACCAGCTGTCCTTAGAATAAAATAGCTGAATGCTGCTTGCAATCTCTGCCCCACCCCACAAATACACAGACAGCACCCAGCTCTATTTATCAGGGTCATGCCTTGAAGCAAGTGAGCCAAGTGCCAGGAATTCAGTGCCTTGAAAATGCAAAGAAAAAAAGAAGGAAGCAGCTGTCTATATGGAGAACAAAAAAAGTTGATCACAAATTAAGGAGGTTGGAAAACCAAGGGAGAAGATTGTTGAAACTGTAGCATATTTTTTTAAAGAATATTTGTACTCCACTTTCTAAATTGATTTTTATTGTAATTCAAAAGTAAGTGTCATGACATGGGTTCAGCTAAGCCATTTCTTAAAAGAAAATCCAGTGAAATTCCTTTGTCTTTGTTATTTTTTTTTTATTGTAGCTTTAAAACAAGAACAAAAAACATTCTATCATTCATCATTGTTTAGCTGTTACTGTACTGAAGTTTATGTCTATGTAATTTTCAGTGCATAAATGTGTTTCTTCACTTAATTGTAGGTGTTCAAAGAACTTCATAGTGAAACTCCTATTCCGTAAAACAATAACAACAAATAACCAAACTTACACCTTTCAATATCTATGTATTATAAAACCATTATTTACTGTAATGTAACTTGGGAAAAAAGCCCTTCCTGAATAGTGATCAGGAAGATAGAGAAAAATTGAGCATGGAAACTTAGGGAAGTGGAAAATAAAATTTTGGTAGCATCCCTATATAGTTTTTTCAATCACAGTATATTTTTCTGTCTTCAAAGGTTTGGATCTAAATTTGTTTCTTTGCCTGCACAGAGTGTGGAACTAGATAGTGATGACGGTGGTGGAAGTGCTGCTCAGAAGCAGAAAATTTCCTTTCTGGAAAACAACCTTGAACAACTTACAAAGGTTCACAAACAGGTGGGGTTATTACTGGTGTTGCTTTTTATCCTGTATTGGTAGACACTCTTGTCTAGTCAGCACAATATTAAAAAGTCTTGGAATGAGTGTATGGAGAAAACCACAAGTAAGGAGTTCTCCTAAGAGATCCCACTACGTATTGGCATGCAGCTTTTTGATCATACAAACAAAAACAGCATAGAAAACCATGCAAGAACTTACAAATAACAGAGTGAATTTGCTCGCAAGTTTATTGTACCCTTCCAGATCAGCAAGGAAAAAAGGTTGAAGAAACTATGATAAGGAGGGAACAAGCCCAATTCACTTTTTGATTTATTCCATGTTGATAAACAGTGGTGTAATCAGTCCAGAGATCTTCAGAGGTAGGGAAAATATGTATTTTAATAAAGTTTTGGGGCCCTTAGAGTTTACCAGTAGATAATTTTGAGTCTGTCTTTAGCCTAAATCAAACTTGAGATTGCTTTTAACCTTAACTCAAACAGTAACATATAATAGGATATTTACATAGCGTTTCAGTACAGTTTCTGTCTTAGAGACTCGACTCAAAACTTAGAGACTCAACTCAAAACTTAAGGTGTATCCTAGGTTCCCCATGTCCAGCAGTCTGCTTCAGCCTTTAATAGAGTGAATGAAGGAGACCAGTGCCTGTAGTGATGACCAGTGTGTGTGTTCAGTGTGGTACATAAGAAACATATGAGTGACTGCAGTCCTCATCCTTGGAGCTGGCTGTAAATGGCAATTTCCAAAGTGATTGCCATTGTGACATTCTGTTACCCTGGTATGCCAGTTCCACAGTGTATAGTCTCTCCATCATGACATGAAGTGTATGTATAGTATTGGCTTGGTGAATTCTTGTCCAGTGAAAGGACAAATGTCTTTCAAACATTACAGCTATAATGTCATCGTGTTTTGGTGGCTTCAAGATGGGAATTGTGAAGTTCAAACCCTCTCTCCCCTCCCCTAGCCTTTCCTTTTTCCCTGATTTCTTTGCTTCCCATTGAAATCTCAGTGAAGGGCACAGGACTGATCACAAGAACAGATCAGTGATACAAACAGTACCAGAAGTGGAGGAGATGCTAATGCCATTATGAACTGGGGCTTCATATGAAAGTTCTAGCTTCAGATAAACCTGGTGCCGTGCAGTTCTCAGTGCTGCAGTTTTAATGTGGGTGAAGAGTTGGAGAAGAGGGTGGAGGTGTTGAGATTCATCAACACTATCATCAGGTTGAGATTTGTCCCTAGAAAATAACATCTGGACAGCAGCATTTTTTCTTTGTTTTTGGATTCTTTTCCTTAACCTCACTCCCTGTTACCACCAGTTAATGAATTACTTGCACCACACCACCTCAGCATCAGCTTTGTTTTTAATCTTTTAAAGCTGGTACGTGATAATGCAGATCTTCGCTGTGAGCTTCCTAAGCTGGAGAAACGACTTCGAGCTACAGCAGAGAGAGTTAAGGCCTTGGAGAGTGCACTGAAGGAAGCCAAAGAAAATGCCATGCGGGATCGGAAACGATACCAGCAGGAGGTGGATCGTATTAAAGAGGCAGTGAGGGCCAAGAACATGGCAAGGAGAGCACACTCTGCTCAGATTGGTAAGCATTCTTGCATGAGTTGGAATAGTTATTAGAAAAGCACAGCACATCTAATGGATGCTTTTGGTTCCTTGTGTTCTGCTGTGTAAAACAATGATGTATTAAATCTGTGGCTTCAACCCACTGTACTGCTGTCGCAATAAGATTTTCTTTCTTTCTTTCTGCTGTATACTCTCATAAAACTTGCTGTAGATGGCCTCTTTGCCACCCAAAAACAAGTTTTAAGGGTGTGCAACGTGTGGGTGTGGGAGGGTGGGATTTTCTCTTTGCGGTCCAGCTGATGGAAACAGTTCCTCTGAATCCTGCTCTGTGTGTAAAATATAGCAGTTCAGACTGCCGGTGAAAGTTCACATGACTGTATGCTCTTCTACCTATAAAACTGGTATGTGAAAGACATGTCACCTTACCTTCTTTCTTGCATACTTGCTAGTTCTCTGTGCAAATCCTCATCTATAGTTTGCAGTGGCACAACCAAGATATCATGGAGACAGAAATGAATTTTAGTCAGAAAAAAGTACCGAAGTAAATGTTAGCCCATTTCAGTCAACAGCCAGTGAAATGAATAAATAAATACACACACATGCATAGACCATTTGAAAATAAGTTGGAAAGAACTGAACTTCACTTCAGTGCAGGGTTGTGGCAGTGGTGGTCCACAGACAGGGACCCACCATTGAGAAGATGTTGCTTCATGTACTTTCCAACCAAACTGACCTTCCTGAAAGACATAGGAGCCTGTGGATAATTTTTAAGGCAGAACACGTTTGATATCAATTTAATAATTTCATGAACAATTTTTACCATTTTTATATATTGCTTTGTGTTTACTGCTAGCTGTGTTGGGCTCTCCACAGAAGAGCAAAGTAGAAGATAAGTATCAAAATAAAATGGAAAGTGGTATATCACTTGTTTAAACAATCTCTCATTTTCTAATTTTTGTATTTTCAGCCAAGCCTATACGTCCTGGACATTATCCAGCATCATCTCCAACAGCCATTCATGCCATTCGAGGAGGCGGAGGAGGATATTACCACAACATGAAATAAACACCAGGTGAGCTTATCTTTTAGTTCTTGGCATATACTTCTAAGTCAGCATCTCAGTGTCTCTATCCAGTAGAAAACTTGAAGGAGGGGGGTAGGGTTTTTTTTTTCTTGCAGAGATGTGGAAGCTGTTTGGTTTTTAAAAGTATGATAAGGTATACTATGTTTGAGGGGGGAAAAGGGACTGAGTTAGTGTATACCCCTTGTTTACATGTTAAAATGTTATAATTTGCCACTTTGCCTCCTGAGTAGTGGCCACAAGAAAAGCTGCCAGGGGAAAAGGTGGCTTTAGCTGGGTAGATTTTAGTTTCCATTAACAGAGGCATGAGCAGTTTCAAGAGATGTCTAAAAGAAAAGGCCATGGCCAGAACAGTTATGCTGTTTTAGCCTCCACAGTGGCCGCACAGTAGCCTTTAATAAGTAAACAGTGCTAGTTCTGTGCAAAGGCAAAAATGTAGTTCTGTACCAGGTAACTGAACTACAAAGGAGGGGAAGGGAGATGGAAGTGGGGCAGAGAGATTGATCACTGTGTGACATTGTATCGCACTGTGAGAAAGTTTAGTAGCGCAGATGGAAGCCGTTGGCCTATCTTTGTAGTATCAATGGCCTTCTGGACAGATGCAAGCAAGGAATGTGAAGAGCTTCTAAGTAGGAAACATTCAGCGTAAATAAGAAGGTGCAGAGTAGCATGAAGAAACTTTGCTTTGTACCAGGGGTTGGAATCACATGATTCTCCAAATGTCTCCAGTATAGCCAGTGGTAAGGAATGCTAGGAACTGCAGTTCAACAACATATGGAAGACCACATACCAACCCTTGGTTTAGACCTAGTGGACTAGATGACTGGTGGCAACCATTTTAAATCCTGTGCCTTCTTAGTACAGAATAGCTGAAGGCTTCCTGGATTAACAGAATTTACCTGGCTCAGAACAGCATCCTGGTCTGGACATAATGGGAAACGATTATCTTTGTTTGCCATTATGTCTTTGGGTGTTGGGTATAGCAGTGCAAAAAACAGATTTCATAAGCCAAGATATGCATAAGCCATGTGCTTAAGTATAATAAGCTGAGACAAGTATATCCAGACCAGCTCAGTGTATTTCTGTACTATTGGATTAAGCTACTTTTCTAGCCTTAATCACATTAATGGGCAGCACTTCTACTGCAGCATTAGCAATGTGTTGATTCTCCAACGTAATGGAAGACCTAGTGTTTTCTAGACTAGATGGGCTTGTGGGGATGCTAATCTTTTAGAAAATTGGGAGATCACTTACTGTCATCTGTATCATCCAGAGTATTACATGTCTTTCACTTCCAAATATACCTTTTTGTTAAAGGAAATATAAAAATTCTCAACATATTCTTCTCATTCCAAGTTTTTGTTTTACTTTGCTTTAAACATCTTTCCTTTTGCTGTTGGAAAGATGCAGGAAAGCAAGCATGGTTACTTTTGGATGGTCACTCCATTCTGAAACTAATTTGAATACATCCATGTGTATCAATTTTTGGCTAATGTTACCTAATAATTTTATTGTAAAACTAAAAAACTAAAAAAACACACAAATATCTTAAGCAAGCTGCCTTTCTAATATTTCTAATAAACATCATAAGCAAACTATCCCTCTAAAATCTGAAGAATTCCTTGCTAACATACTCAGGGAAGAAAAAAATGAAAGCTATGATTTTGTATCAGTTTAACATTTTAAAATTATTGTTCAATCATACCTAATTTCTTGATGTTTAAAATTTATAGTGGCCTAATTGGACAGTATCTACAAATAAGAATATCTTTGAAAATAGCTTTTCCCCAGCTTTTCCATCCATTTTGCAATGCATTTGCCGTAGTCCACCCCAAATGATCTGAAAGAACCAGAGCTATGTGTGTTTGTATGTGTGTATAAGGAAGTAAAACAGCATTGTCCCTTTAGATATTTATAGACACATAGTCTGTGTGTTATATTGGTTTGAGTGTTGGGCTAGGACTCCACAAGATCAGGGTTCAAATCTCTGTTCAGCCATGGAAACTCACTGGGGGACCTTGGGCAAATCACCTTGTTTTAGCCTCAGAGGAAGGTAATGTCCCCAACAACAAATCTTGCCAAGAAAATCTTGTGATAACTTCACCATAGGGTCACCATAAGTTGGAAATAATTTGGAGATATGCACTAACAAGAGAAGATAAAAGATTCCCTTTGTTGAATATGTTGCGTGCCATGTCTGTATACATATTATGTCAAGTGCTGACTTTATTCTATGTTGGCTGGTTTTGGTGGCCCTGCTTTTTAAATATGTTGTGGTTGGAGTTTGCTATGTTTTTTCATGTGGTTTGTCTTGTGATGGTTTTCTTTTCTTTTTCTTTTCTTGTTCTTGTCAGTGAAACAACCTGCACTTTGGAAGAAAGAGGAAAATGCATGATAGAATCTGTAATAAAAGCAGTGTAAACAGCCTTTACATTAATGCCCCCAAGGATCTTTCAAGGCAAAATAAAAATCAGCTTATCTCTTTTGTGTGCCTTAAAAAAACAATCTGCTTGAAAGGGAGAAGCTAGTCAAATATGTAACTATAGAACAGGTGCAGAAACCCAAAGGCAAAGAATAATCATCAGCTCCCTTGCTAACTGTTATTTAGTTGGCTAGAGTTAAAAAAGGCATAGAAGGAAGCAATTAATTAGCCAACAATAAAAGAAAAGACCCAGAAAAAAAATGCAAGTTTAAACTTAAACTGTGACAAGCTAAAAAAAAAATGCTTGCATTATCAGCCTCTACCACTCTTTGGACTCCTTTCTAAATGAGTTTAAACAAAGTGTTCTTGAATGTGCCCATTATGGAATAGATTCTGATAGATGGGATGCAATTTGATATTTTGGTCTTATAGGCTGTTGGTCCTCACCTGAAATACCACAAAGGGGCACACAGTAACTTTTCCACAGCTATTTGATAAGCTTCACAACTAAGGGTGGGTTTCAGCTAGGTCCTTACCAGTCCAAGGCCAATATTCTCTTCACCAAGGCCAATATTCTCTTCATGATATCACAGTAGCAGTTTCTGAGCATGATCCAAGGGAAGCTTTTAAAAACCCCACATTTTTAAAAACCTATAACACCAGTTGAAAATTCTTTTGTTAGCCTAGATGACCTTAATTAAAACTTGGTTCCCTTGTTCTTTCCTTTGAGAAACAGATTGGGGGCTACCACTGCTCAACACTTTCTCTGTGGTTGTATCACTTCTGTGAAATGACCTTCCCGAAGAAGATTGCCAGATGAAGTGTCTGATTTTGACCTGAAGGGATGTTCAGTGTTCAGTGGGTTTTCACAGTTACCTTGTCCAGTTTGTCAATTGTCAGCAGCTGAATCTCTATTGGGCTGTTAGATATTGATTGCTGCCTTGTGAGCAAAACTACTTCATCAATTTGTTGAATAAGATCTGGTTTTTTTAATTGTCAAAACATACAAAAGAGACCTTACGGCAGGTTGTCCTCACTCCTGATTCCCATCAATGTACTACTGCTGTGAAGTTAATTTAAATATAAATATGTCAATTTATTTAAGAAATCTGGTATGTGAACATCATTTTATCAGGCTGTGGAATAACGTATTTTTTCTTAAACTTTTTCTTCCCTAGACAAACCAGGCTCCATTTCACACATGAAATCTCATAGTCAACTCACTAGTTCTTTTCTTCTTTGGACTGGATCTGTACATCAGTTCATTGTATGAATCCTACAGCCATCTGCAGCGCACTGGTTTCAGAATTTTTCAGCTTTGTAGAATCCTTCATGTGTACAGAAGTGTGCCCCAAACCCAACTTTTCTTCTAAAACCATGTACAGTGTATCCAACACATGCACCGAAGCTAACAATAGGAGTCTACTGCTCAATCTCTATCACTGACTGACTGAGTTTGACTGTGCTGTGCCAGTTGTGTTGGGGCTTTTATCTTGGCAAAGATGCTTTTCTTTTTCTTTTTTGATTTTGTTAAAGGACTCTGGTGCACCTGTAAAATCCTGGCATCAGAGAATGAACCATTCAACAACCAAGTGCCATCAAAAGCAGTTGATTGTTTTCCATCATGACTTTCTGATTTCCTGTATAATATGCATATTATTTTATATTTTTAGAGGATATGTGCAGTTATATGGTTAAAAAACCCCCAACCCATCTAACCTGCTTTCAAGAAGTAAAATTCCCCAAAGATGCATTTCTAATATCTTGGTGAAATCTTTTTTTGGACTTGGTAGAAATCAAATTCTAGGAATGTAAGAGGAATTTGCTAGCATAGTTCTAGGTCAGGGATGGAGAAAGTGTGGCCTGCAGGCAGTATGCTGCTCTCCATTCCCCACTTTTTGCTGCTTCTGTGCCCCCAAATCTGCTAAATATATTTTTAAAATGGCTTTGGGGGAAGAGTCACCCCCAAACTTGCCCAAATCACTACAGAAGTGCCACCAAACAGGCTGGTTTAGCATTATCCATACTTTCAAAAACTTTTAGGACATGAAAATCAGAGGTAACTTCCAGGACATATTTTCTGATGATTTTCAGTAAAAAATGCATCTGTGTGGCCTCTCCCTCTCTGTGTCTCTCTCACTGTTGGGGGAGGGGGGCTTATAGAGTGGAAATTGGCCCCAGCTACCATTGCCTGTCCCAACTTTAGATGTTGAAATTTAGCAATCACATGATTTAATCTCAGAGTTTAGCATTTGATCTGTAACCATGGTTCCTTTGGTCAGGAATTCTGACAACCATGTTCTCATTAAAATTAAATTGAACAATAAATATTCACAAGATCAGTTTAAAGCATGCCTACCCCTCTTCCTTCTCAGTTCAATTTCTTTATGGTTTCAGAAGGCCCCACTGTAAATCAGAGGGTGATCAGCATTAATGAATACACATGCTTAGTGTGTAGTGCAAACAAGAAAAAAAAGATGGAAAATGTTTTTTTAAAAATATGATACATGTATAGCAGTATATGCTAGAACTGATCAATATGCAAGTCTGCCCAGGGATAGTATAATTTTAGCTCACTCAATCAATAGAAAGATAAATAGACTTCTTTTGGGTTCTCTCTTCATGACAGACAATGACTTTTATTTTTAGTGGAGAGCAAACATAACCGTAGAAAATATAGTAAGTAGGCAGGTTTTCAATCTGTAATATAATATACCTGTTATGCTTCTTTCTTGTTTCAGATATACATTTACTATTGTGTACATTAAAATGAATTGTCTTGAAGGAAAGTGAGTTTTAAAATGACAAAATAGAAGTTTACATTCATTCAGTCCTGTCTGCTGCTGTGGCTATGTGTATATATATATATATATATATTAGTTAATGGTATGTTTGGGGGCTTCTAAACGTGTTCAGTTGATAGACACTGGTCTCAATCAATGACGGCTTGGCATAGTATATCGTTCCACATGTGGAGCTAACACATCACTAATCCATTTGCCACTGCCACCACTAGACATACTTTCAGCCTACTGAAGCCTCGCTGCGTGGCCAGTCTGTGCCTGATGGGCAATGAAAGGCTTTGCAGCAGTGCCCAGCTTTGTCCTCATAGTCAGACATGGAGAGATTACCTCAGCCTTTGAGTTCTGCTGGGATATTCTGGAACTTGGAGCAGCTGAGACAATCTCTTCATGTCTGTCTGTGGGGACACAGCAAATGCTGCTGCTCCTCTATTCCCTGCCAGGCGCAGATTCGCCATAGGAGGACCTGCATCAGTGCCACAGTAGGTCAGTGGGGTTGATAACTGTGTGGGGGTGAAATGAACGGCAGCCTCTCCAGTGACTGAAAATGAACAATTATCATACGTGAGTGTGTATCCTTAACAGAATGCTGCTCATTTAAAACAAAACAAAAAGCTAATCTGGTCTAATACATCTGGAAAGATTGGGAATTGATTTCAGGCATTTTGTCCTGATGTTACTTAGAAGCTCACTACAGTGAAGATGATCAGGTTTTGTTTAATTTATTAAGGGTTGCACTATTTGTGGGGTTAGGGTTTGAAACTTTTGTTATATATTTAATGAAGGATTGCAAATGTTTATTTGTTTAATTTATATTATTGATATTTTTTTTTGTAAATCTTGTTTTTCTTCTTCATACACATGTATATGCACTGCCAGTAAACTGAAGTGTGAATTTGCTATATCCAAATCTGGAATTAATGTAGCCAATGACTTAGTTATATGTATAAGTACCAGGAGGCCTCATGTTATTAAATCAGTGGTCTTAATTGCCAGTCTCTATGCCATAGTAACTACAATGAGGCTGCCTGAAATAATTTTCTCTATCTGTCAACTGTTCCAAATAGTGGTCATAACATCTATATGGGCTCATTGTATGACTTTTTTTAATCCCGTGGAACATTGTTTGGGAAATGGTATGCAGTGGGAGCACTCCACATAAGAAATTATCTGAATGTTACAGTTAAAACAGCATGTAACACCTGTCTCATAGAGGCTGGTTCAAGTAGCCTCCATGTCAGCTGTTACAGCATATAGACTAGGTCTTAGGAGTGGATGCATACCATTGCATACAGTGCTGTTAGTTGTACCTCTTGTACAGCTGAACTGTCATTGCCTATTTCCACATATGCCCAGGCTCCTGTTTGTGTGTTCAGTATTCCATCAAAATAAAAATTCAGCAGTATGAATGCAATCCACTGAGCATACTATATACACGGGCAGTCCTCACAGGAATGAATGGTAATTGGGTACAATGATTTTACCTTAGCACTTTTGTCTTTTAAGGTTTGAGGTTTTGCATATGGGTCCGCCTGTCTCTTAACTGTTATGGAAAAGTTAGCTTTAATGCCTTGGTAAGGACAAAAAGCCTGATACCCCTCTGGAACAGCTAGTTGCTGATCAGCCAGTCAGTTCAACTAGCTGGAGTCCTTTGCTTGAGGCCTCAGAACTGATTTTCCCATGCTGGTTCAGAGAAGGCAGATTTTCCTGTGAAAGGCTGAAAAAATATGCTTTGTTATAGTCTTTGAAGTTGGATTTTTAATATGTTCTCACATTGTTGTCTTATTTTTCTGCTAAGAGTCACATCAGAATTGGTTATCTAATTTCTCAAGCACAGTTTTAGTGTACTTCAGAGTACTATTTTGCAGTATTTTTGTACACTAAATTAGAAATTTCACGTCTGCCACACAAACATCAGTATTCTGTGTTCACACGATTTACATTTTTAAAGGCTTCTTCCTTTCCTTTTTTAAAAAATGTTAAAAATATCTTCTTTCATCTGTGTTAAATAATAGATACAAAGACTCACATCTATTACTTGACTAGTGAACATGCCATGGTAGTTGGGGGGAGAACTGCAGTGTGAAGGTTTTTTTTTAAATTTAATCATACTTTTACCTTTCAAAACAGTTATCTTCAGTTTCACTTTATATTTAGTTTTCTATTTTTTTAATAGGACAAGTGGTAAGATCAAAACTATATTTGCTAAGGGTATATTTGACCAAGCAAAGGTGAGAATGGACTGTGTTGAATCTGCTAAATTGAAATAAATAAAACTGTATTAGTTTGTAAAATCTGAGTAGTCTTTGAAATATTGCTGTATTCATACCTCAATGAATGGGGGGAAAAAACCCTACTTGAAAAATGTAGAAACTTAGAAAATTTACTTCAGCATTGGAACACCAACCCACCTGGTAAGAATAAAATACCATACATCTCAAACTAGCTTTTAAATTTCATATGGGCTCAAAGAACAAGAAATGTCCTTATTTTGGAAAGTTCTGTGTATTGTTCCCCATGCAAGTTAACACTGAAACAGAGGTTGTGCAGAATGTGATGGACTAGGCCCTTTACCTTCATACTTCCTTGGGCAAGAGAAATGAAAAAATGTTTTTAAAATATGAAGTAGCCATTTACACTACAATTGTAAAATTATGCCTACAGGATGATGTTATCTCTTCTCCTGCCTGTTGATAATTACCTTGATTTAATGCCTCTATGAAGTTAAAAACGCCCTTGACAAATGTCTTTCTTAAGCACCCTTAAACCATATCACTCCCAAGTTTGTGTCTTACTTCTAAATACTTCTGTGTCTGCCATTTTTGAAACACTTTTTAATAGTAGAAGAAAGAACAATAGGAATTCAGGCATTCTGTAGAAGTATACATGTCTAGTTTGTTAAAAGTGTGTAATGTGTACTCCAGAGGTATACTCTCTGGGATCTACGTATCTGTACAGTAGCTTGTTTTAGGGGGAAAAAAATGAAATGTGGATACTTTTCTGATGGTTACAATCTGGGGAGAAATTGCCACTATTATAAAAGATGTTGTAATAAATCAAGCTCTACAACAGCAAACCTGGACCTCCCCTCCCTTCCCCATAGTTAAGTCTTTTGATCTTGGTTCTAAAATACTATCTATTAAAATGTATGGATACACTGGCAGACTGCATGATGTATCATCCAAGAACTGTTAAAGTGGAAATAAAATGAAAGTAAACTTTCCTGTGAGTAGCAATTGTTTCCTGTTTTGAATCTGGGGTCATAGTTTCAGTATGTGTTGTATCTTACATTTGGTTTTCCTAGCTTGTTTCTCTTTCATACAGTAAGAAATCTAGACAATCTCTGTGTGATTGTGACTTTCTGTGGGAATCTGTCAATCCGCACAAAGCCCAAGAATACAACAAGCCTTTTGACTGGTAAACTTTGCTGAACACTTGTAATTGTGTTGGGGGCTATGAATTGAAACCTTCATACTTGGTAAAGCCAAACAAACTTCATGCTGAATTTCTTGTGCTGAAAAAAGGAAGGAAATATTTTAGTGCATTAGATATGTCTCCCCCAGGATTCAGGCAAAATGTTAGGAACTTGCAGAAACTGGAAGAAGAAGGGGGTAGGTAAAAAACCAAAGAATACAGAGGGAAAGGGAGAGGCCAAAACGGAAAGAGGGAAAGGGTTTTGAGGAAATCTTTTCATTTATACATCCAGGGGCCTAGCAGCATGTGAGCAACACACTAAAAGACAACAAAGGAGTTAGTTGCATCTCAACCCAAATAGTATTAAGCAATATTGTGTTATTTAATAACAGCAACAGAAACCAGTCCAAAATATAATAGATAGATAAGAAGTTACTGTAGAGAGTAAAAATGCTCTCCCAACCCCAGGGAGAATCCAAACACCTTCCTTCCATAAAGGTCTGTGGAAGGAAGGGACATCTGCCATTCAGTCTTAAAAGACATGGCATTCAAAAAGGTCTTTGGCAGCTTGGCCTCCATCTACCACCCCATTCCACTCCAAGGTGCATCTTTCTTTTCCATTTTTCTTAGATTTATTCTTATTTTTGTTTTTTAATTTTTTCCCTTCATGTCTTATCCTTTGACTTTAACTCCCCACATTTCTCTTTTTTTCCCCTTTATTTCTTGTCCCCCACCCCTGGCCGCCTTCCAGATTAGCCTGCCTAACAACAGCCATGTGAGGCATTTCATCTAATCCTTACTAACTTGAAGCAGCAGGGCTTCATGTTTTAATCTGAGAGACAGAGAGGTACACCCCCCCCCAAATTTCTAATGACCAAAATTTAGCATTAATTGGGGGATGACTAGAAAGCCAAATAAATTAGAAAGTGAGAGCCTTACCACATGAAGGTATCATAGCACCAGAGCAATGTGTTATTGCTGGTTCAGGATCAGTCCTATCGCACAATGTTGTTGCTAATGAGCAGCTATCCCATTGCAATCCATTTGAAATCAGCCCTTTTTCCATACTGAAAATACAGTCAGCCCTCCACATTTGCGGGTTTCACTTTTGCGGATTGGATTATTCGCGGATTATTTGCTGTCATCTCTGCTGCCTCCCTATGCCATTTTAATAGGGACTGCAAGCCTCCTGAGACTGAGAAACTGCGAACAAGGCTTATAAGTCCCTATTAAAAATGGTGTAGGGCAGTAGTGGAGGTAGCAGTAACCCCCACTAGCCACCCTGTGAAGAAACCCTGATGTCTCAAGGGAATCCATGGTGGGTTAATTATGGTGATCATACTTTTTGTGTGTGTTAAATATGGTTTGGGAGGGCTTAAGAGTTATTCATGGTTTTTCCACATTCATGGGGGTCCTGTGCCCCTAATCCTAGCGAATGTGGAGGGGTTACTGTAATCCATTAATGACCCCCTTTCCTGCAACAATCCAGTTAGCTGTGGGAGTGCGATTTCTTGATAGCACTTCCGTAGCCGATCCAGTAATGGGCGTAGTGTAGGCGTTCCCAGATTGTCCTTCCCTCAGCTCTCCCATGGCGATCTCTGCCCAATAACCAGGCCACTTCCGGTGGTCCATGAATGAACACAGAAGGAGAAGTGGGAAGAGGATCACATGGTGTAGCAATTACAAAATCTATCCCCTCACCTTTTGAATCTTTTTTTGATATGTTTATTGAGTTTAAAAAGAAATACATCAATCATAATAAAAAAGGAAACAAAAAAGGAAATAAGTATTCCTTTACAAAGCTAATCGAACAAATAAACAAAAACCTGAAAAGACAGAAGAAAAAAAGAAGATAAAGTACCTAGAAACAAATAACAAAGAGTAGTAGTAGTAGTAGTAATAGGAAAAAAAGAGTTAGGACTTGAAGTAAAAAAGGAAGAGTTTACATAGTGAAACACTTTAAAAAGTGAGTGAAAAAGATATCCATTGAAGGTTGCATTAAGTGATGTTGCTTGAAAAATGTCAAGACATTATAACATTATTGTGCTAGTACAGCATTAAAAACAACAACTACAACAAAATGCACACACACCCAAACCAATCATGAGCTGTGGGGTGGGGAAAAGGCAGGAAAAAAGACTCATGATGACTCTGTATTCTGGAGGGGAGAATGGTGTGAATAGCGCTACTTATCTGTTGGAAGTCAAAAGGGTGCGGTAGAAAGCGTTCGGAACCCCATACCATCATGGAAATGGCAATGCTGGGACTCAAACGGAACAACACAGTATTAAGGTACTGTGTGATAAGGCCCTTGATGAGCTTTATGGTTGCAAGAGTAAGCACTGAAGAATTTAGCTCAGTTCTAGTTCATGGGCCATAGCTTCTAAGCCTTTCCATACAAATAAGAGGAAGCCTCAAAGATTTTCCTCTGGTAAATCTCATGTCTCCTTGGACAGTGGCTCCAACCTCTGCTTTCATTCTTGGATTAGAACAGTGGTTCTTAATCTGGGTCCACGGAGCCCTCTCAGGGGGTCTGCAAAGCCCTGCTGTTGGACACTAGCAGCAGCAGCAACAGCAACAGGGATGTGGCAGCTGGTGGTGGGTGCTGGTGCTAGAACTGCTCACTCAGTTGCAAACAAGGGTGCAGTTTAGGCACCTGCACACACACCCACTACCCTGTCCCTTGATGAAAGGGACACGGCAGCAAGTGTGTGCATACACCCAAACTAAGACTCTGGAGACCAGGATTTGAATCCCCACTTGGCCATGGAAATTCACTAGGTGACCTCAGGCAAGGCAAAGGCAACAAATCTTGCCAAGACCCCCCCCCCATGACAGGTTTGCCTAAGGTTTGCCATAAGTCAGTTCTCAAAGGGGACAGACATGATGGCTAGAAAGAACCTCCTGGTGTCAGCGACACTTTGTTGTTGTGTGCCTTCAAATCACTTCTGACTTATGGCAGCCCTAAGGCGAACCTATTGTTCCTCTGAGGCTGAGAGAATGTGACTTGTCCATGGTCACCCAGTGTTTGAGTAGGGATTTGAACTCCAGAATCCTTTAAAATAAATAAATATTTGAAAGTTTACATCTAGATTTAAATATTTAAATCTTGAGTTAAGTCTTTGGGGTCTCAGCAGCAAATATTTTTACAGGGGGACTCTGGTAGAGAAAAGATCAAGAACCACTGGGTTAGAACATTGTAGAAGACATTAGAACATTGTAGTCCTTGAATTCTACACTATACCATATAAATTCCACTAGGTGGCAGCCTCTTTCCACCATACTGTGCTAAAACAAACCAGAATATAGAAAAAAGATAACACTTTGGCCATTTCCACATTACAGTGTTATTATTCCACTATCAACATCCTATGGAATCTTGGGGTTTGCAGTTTAGGGAGGGGCCTCAAAGGCCCTTCCCTAAACTGCAAACCCTAGGATTCCATAGAATGTTGAAAGTGAAATAATAGCACTATAACAGCCTGGTGTGGAAATGGCCTTTGTAAAAAGGACCTGACAGCCAGCATGGTATAGTAATTTGAGCATTGGACTATGACCCTGGAGACCAGAGTTCAATTCCTCACTTGGCCATGGAAACTGACTGAGTGACCTTCAAGTCACACACTCTCAACCCCCAGCAAACCCTATGATAGGTTTGGCTCAGGGTTGCCGTAAACAGGAAATTATTTGAAGGCACATAACAACACATAAATCACTATGACTCTGATAGCTATGAATCAACTTTATCACTGACATATTAGAAAAGAGCTAACCTAAATGTTCATTAAATGTTGGCGGAGAGAGGCAAATGCATGCAAATTTTAAAGTAAACACGTTTAACTTCTATTAGTATGCAACAAATTTTTAAACTTAATATTAAATAAAAAGCAGAGCATAGCTAAGCTGTAGGGTTGTTGTTGTTTTTGCTTTCCTGCATCCATTTTATTTACCTGTAATTGCATATACTCAAGATAATGTCATACTGATGTCATGCTGAAATTCTTTTTCTGAGTTTACTCTTCTCAAAAAGATGTACAATCTTTCTGCATTCTTAATGGATTCTCACCCACAGGTTCCCTCTTTATTTATTTATATGCTTTCATGTAACCAAATTATTGATACATGTGCAGGAATTACAATTTTTAACATATAGGGGGGAAAAAAACACAGATCAACTATAAAACACAAAAACTGAGGCAAGTCTAATCCGAGGTGGAGCAAAATAAAAGGCCTGGACAAATGAAAGGTAAGTTATATGAAATGAAGGACCTGGAAGACTGCTTTGCAGAAGGTGTTCAGGATGCCAATGCCAAAGAGGCTGTTTCTTTGTATCCAGCTAGCTTTACCCCACAAGGGGTACCTGAGGAAGTGCTTCAAAGGAATCCTAAGGAGTGTGAAGCCTCAGGCCCTGAAGCCAAATCGAGCTCCAGACTTCACCAGATGGCCATGTCCCCTTTCTCACGACAATCTTATTTGGTGGTTTCATAGCTTTTCACAGAGTTCCCCCTTCCCTTCTAAAAGGCTTAGTGGCTTCTGAGGTAAAATCAACTGGTAATTTTGGTCTCACCTTTTTCCCAAGCCAGCACTGGAAAACAGTTCCTGAGAATGTCTTTCAGCCAAATTCAGCCCTCGATCTGCACACACAGTCCTCTAGGTCACAAGCCATGAAAGTCTTTAAAGGCTGAACGCAAGTCTCTGAAACGAGTCTGGTTATGGCCAAACTGAATGCAGTGATGTTGTCTAACCAGCAGCATGATGTGGTCATACGTATTGCCCAATCCCAGTTAGCACTTCTACTGGCTAGAATTCACTATACAAACGCACAGAGTTACATATTTGTGACTGGTTCGTATTCACAATCTCTTCATATTCACTGCTTTAGGGAACATGTAGGGACCATGGAACTCCCCCAGTCCCCATTTACTGGGAAGCAGTCATTGTGATTGATGGGCTCTGTTCTCCTATTGATTGGGAAGCAGCTGACTGAGACCATTTCTGCCCTACACTGTTACAGTGCTATTATTCCACTTTCCGCATCCCATGGAATCCTGGGGTTTGCAGTTTAGGGAGGGGCCTTTAGAATTCTCAGCCAGAGAGCTCTTTGCCCTCAGTGAACTACAAACCCCAAAATTCCACAGGAGGTTGAAAGTGGAATCATAGCACTGTAACAGTGTAATGCAGAAAGGCCCTGACAGTCTCATTCTCTCTTTGTGTGTGAGCAAACTCCAGTGCAAGAGGGAAGTGCAACAGGGCTCATGCCTGTTGCAACAGAGCTTGCTCATGGGAAGGCATGGAAGTAACAGGAGGCTTGGGCTGGCAGGCACTATGTAGCTGTGTAGCTACCGTGGTTGTGTAGCTATGCAGTTGGTAGCAGAGCTGTAGTTTTTTTGGTTCAGCAGGCTTTTGTAAGCCGACTGCTTGGGGAAAAGGGCTTTCCATGTGCTGTGTTGTTTATATTTGTTGTTCTTTTCAAAGGCTATGCTTTTAAAAGTTGCAAGATTGCCACCTTCCCTGTTGCCAGGGCTGGGGAAGACTTCTGTGAATTCCTATCATTCCGCCTAAGGACTGTTTCCGGAACTGAGCAAGATGGTGAGGTCTAGTTTATGAAAATGAAAAAAGAGGGCCACCAGGAGCCCATTCACACCACAGAATCACCATCACCACCACCACCACCACCATCATCATCTTTATTTATATCCCGCTTTTTCCCTTGAAAGGACTCAATTATTGTGAATTATCCCTCTTTAACTGCCATAGTTTTACGCTATGGAATCCTGGCATCAGCAGTTTAGTGAGGCATTAGAACATTCTGGCTCAGAAATCTAAATGCCCCTCATTAACCTACAAGTCCCAGGATCCCACAGGCTGTAACATGCCAATTAAAGCGTCATCATAAGACCACAACGTCATCCTCTGGAAGGCCCCCGAGTTTTCCCCTCTCAGGTGCTGCCTGAAAAGCCACAGTTCTGACCTGCCTGAGGGGAGGGCTTCAGCGTGAGCCCCAAGATTGCTCAGAACAGGAAGAGAGTACCTTCTGTTGTTGTAGGCCTCAAAGTCCTTTCTGAGGCAACCCTATCACTGGTTCTGGGAGGCTGAGAGTGTGTGACTTGCCCAAGGTCACCCAGTGGGTTTCCATGGCCATGTGGGGAATCGAAGCCTGGTCTCCTGGGTCGTAGTCCAATGCTCAAACCACTACGTTGTGCTGGCTCTCAAGAACCCCTTGAGGGGTCCCAAAAGGCCCGCTTGCGAGGGCGCCTGTCGTTCCTGCTTTGGCTCTGTCGACCTTCCTTACTGCCCATTTCCGCACTGGACTGTTGCAGTGCTATCATTCCACTTTCAACATCCTGTGGAGTCCTGGGATTTGGAGTTTAAGGAGGGGCATTTAGAATTTTCAGCCAGAGAGCTCTTTGGCCTCAGTGAATTACAAACCCCAGAATTCCACAGGACGTTGAAAGTGGAATAATAGCACTATAACAGTCTAGTGCGGAAATGGCCACGGTCTAGTCGTGGGAGCGCTCACCCCCCTGTCTTCACAGCACCGCCACCACCACCGAGGCTTCTTCCTCGGGCGTTTTGTCCCCCCTACCTGCCCTTTTACAAGCCTGCGGGGAGCGGGGGAGGACAAGAAAACGGACCACGCGCACCCTCCCGAGGCGTGGGAGGGAGGTCCCGCCTGGGCCCTGCCCGCCCGCTCCCCCCTCCGCCTGCGCTGCTTTCCTGGGGCGCTTTCCCGGCTCCCCCCTCCCCTCCCCTCCCCTCCCCTCGTTTTCCAGCCTCGGCGAATGGGGAGCGCGCGCGGGCGCCCACCTGCAACTTCGGCTAACGCAGCCCCACCCCGGCAGGTGAAGCTCCGCCCCACCGGGCGCGCCTCAGAGTGGTGTGCCGGGGGGGAGGGGGCGCGGTCGGCATCCGCCCCGTCCGAGTCCTCCTCCGGCTCGGATTCGGCGCCTCGGCCGCCCCCTCCCGGGAAGAAGAAAGCTGCCTCAGGAGCGGCGCGCGCGGGGCGGGGGGCTTTTCCTTTCTTTCCTTCTTCGGCTGCGGGGCAGCGGGAAGGAGAGGCCGCCCGAGCCAGAAGCCAGGGGGTGAGTGTCGGGGCGCGGGCGACGGGCGGCCCCGGGAGGAGACAGCGCCGCTCGCTTCCGCGGGGCGCGGGGTGGGGGCCATCTCCTCACTTGCCTGTTATAGCGCGATTATTCCGCTTTCAACATCCTATGGAGTCCTGGGGTTTTGCGGTTTAGGGAGCAGCCTCGAGGCCGCTCCCTAAACTGCAAACCCCAGGATTCCATCGGACGTTGAAAGTGGAATAATCCCGCTATAACAGACTAGTCCGGAAAGGGCCTGGACGCCGTCGCGGTGTGCTTGCCCGGGAAGGGCGCAGTGAAGGAAGGGGGTCGCTTGGCTCGGGGTTGGGTGTGTGCAAAATAATCAATGAACTATTGCAACGTCAGTGGGAAAGATCACAAATGAAGCAAGTGAGCCGTGAAATGTAAATAAATACAAAGAATAGATCAAGTAAAGATGGGAAATGTCAAACTCTGGAAGGCGGCGTCTCTGGGAGAGTTCAATTATATGCTTGAGACCCCCCCCCCCCAAAAAAAAAGTAGGCTAGGAGGCTTGACCATCCCGCAGGGATTGAGCGCACTTGGCCTGCCAGGATTGCCATGTAATGGATCCCCCTCGGGAGGGACCGTCCAGAAGTGTGCTAAGTGGTCCAGCACACCCGCCCACTGCCGAGACAGGTATGGCAGGTGAGCGCCTCCCAGGCACCGCAAGGCATGGAGTTGACCCCGCCCTCCCCCAGGTATGCTGGCCAAAAAGGGGGAGCCTTCCCTTTTTCTCCGTTTGTTTGATGTTCTGTATTAGTTTATTTAGTTTGATTTCCTTAATTTTGTAATTAGTTTTCCAATATTTCGTTTAGTACTTTGGCTTTGCTTTCACTAGTCAGGTTATTACTCACTTTAGTTGTTGTTGATTTTGATACCACGTGTTCTGTATTTTCTTTGTTTAGCTAAAAACATACCTGCAAGTAGACAAAATGAATAATGATCCAGCCTGCCAATACTTGAGCATCCCCAACATCAAAATAGTTCCAGGGGCCCTGTGTGTGTGTGTGTGTGTGTGTGTGTGTGTGTGAATGTGGTGGCTCCTTTTGCAGAAAATGGACCAGGTGACCCACTCCTTTTCGATTTGAGATGAAGAGAGGGAGAGAGAGAGCGGTTATGTTTTCTCACAGACTTATGAGGGAGTTGATTGACAGGGGAAGGGTGTTTGTAGCCTAGTGAGAAGGGCACCTGCTTTGTTTCCACAATGAAGAAGTTCCCAGGTTCAAGCCCCTTAGCATCTTTTACTTGGAAATAAAAACCATAAAGAAAAGTGTCTGGTTGTCTTTGATCCTAGAATAAGGGTGGGGAGCCTTTACCCTTCCAGATGTTTTAGATTGTCTCTTAATGTTAGCCTTGCTGGTTGGACCTTCTGGGTGTTGAAGCCTAACAACATCTGAAGGACCAAAGGTTACCCACCCTTAATTTTTAAATTAAAGTATTTCTGTTCTGGCCTCTGTCTAGAGCTGTCAGAGCAGTGATGTAAAATTGCTGCCCTTGGAGATGAAGTGAAATCTCCAAGGGTAGTCCCATACAAAATGCATTGCAGTAGCCTAATTAGGTACTTACCAGGGCATGTACCACTGTGGCTAAGTTACCTCTGCCCAGGAAAAGCCATCCAGGAAAGGTCCTGCTCTAGATGGAGGTTCAGAGTATAAACATTGTGGTTTGAGGGATGATTAGAGATATAAGGCAGGTTCTTACCATCTGATAACAGGAACATGGCTGATGGGCATACAGCCAGCACCTGTTCAGATTAGAGTCTGCTGGACAAGGTCCTTTATTTCCCAGCCAGTGCACCCCTTGAGCCTGCTGGTTCAGAATGCTTGGAGGTGCAGTCCAGCACATCTAGAGAACACTGCATTGGGAAAGATTGACACAATCTGCTGGTCCATGCATTTGTTTATTGAACATATAAAGGGGTAGTAGTGGTTAGCCATACATTGTAAAGCAGGGCTAGACAACTGTTTGGCATTTGCTGTCAAGATAGCTTTGACTCATGTTATCTCCTTAGATGGCCAAAGTACAATAACCTCAGGTTTAATTCTAATGAGAGTTTAGGCTTAGTTTGTTCTTGGACACATGTATTCATCTTTTTTTGTAGTACATGATATTTGTAGAACTCTCTTCCTGCTTAATTTCTTGATCCTGGGCCAAATTCTCCTACGGTGTTTGGTTCTGCTCTGTTTCCTGCTTCTGCATTCCAAGTGCCTGGGATTTCCAAAATGTCCTGTTTTGCTGTATGATCAATTTCCGTCTGAACTCCAGCATAGAATCATTCAGTTGTTTCTTCTTCTTCTTCTTCTTCTTCTTCTTCTTCTTCTTCTTCTTCTTCTTCTTCTATAGTTAGAACATAAACTTGGATTATGGTTGTATTGCTGGGTCTTCTCTGAAGTTTTCTTGATATTATTCAGTGAAACTTTGCATTATATCCCTTTACTGCTTTTGCTACATCTCTCCTTACTATTGGTGTCAGTAGATTTTCATTTACTGAGTAAAACTCTGTGTGGTTATCTGACTGAAAATGTTCCATTCATGTCCACTTTAGCTCACTCACTCCAAGTATTGCAATGTTTATTTCACATTCTTGTTTTACAATACCTAGGTTCCCCTGATTCACATTCCACGATCCTATAACATGTGTTGTGCAGCTTTGGACTTTTCTTTCACCTCTGAGCATGTCAACAGCTGAACGTCCTTTTGGTTTGAGTCCAGTTGCATCATTAGCCACAGTGCTTCTTGTACTTGTCCTCTGCTCATTCCCAGTAGCTCACTGAGTGCCTTCCAGCCTGAGAGTCTCTATCTCTTTTTTCATTTTGGACTGTCTGATCATAGAGTTTTCAAGGTAGAAGACTTCAAGAGTGGTTTATCATTGCCACCTTCTGTGCAGTACTAATAACAGCTGTGGTGCCAGTGCCATTGTCTCTAAGAGATCTTCTGCCAGTGTCACTCCATCCCATTATTTCTGCTGCCCAGTAGCTGTTTGGCACATTTAGTCCTGTTCCTTGGCAAAAGCCTGTCTGACATGGGAGACCTTACCAGCCTCACAGCAGCACGCAATCCTACCGACCCAGAAAGGCAGTGCCATGGTGGGGCACCTATCCTCGGGTAGCTTTAATCTGGGATTGTCAAAGATAGAGAACTACTTCTGTTATCACAAATTGGCATTTTTTTTTAAAAAAAAGACAATTGCTAGATTTTCAGAATCTGGAGGCCACTGGAGGTGATGCCTAGGAGATTTTGGGAACTGCAATCTAAAACAGTACCTTTCCCAAGCACTGAGCTGTATTGTAGGCTCCAACCAATTTCTGTCTCATCAAGCATTCTGTTTGTAATAGCTGCCAGGTAGGAAGGTTAAAATCAATGGTATGGAAGAAATTAGTGCAGCGTACCTGAATCGTTAGAGAAAGGACCCCCTTGCTGATCATAGTGAAAAGGACAAACTTTGCTGTTTTGTTTCTCCACTCCATCCCTACTTGGAACACTTGTGCTTTTAACATGTATATAGTAGGGAGAAAGAGAGACAACATAATGTAGTGGGTCTGACTATGGGACTAAGATTCCAGAGTTCAAGTTCAGCCCCAGAAACTCACCAGGTGACCTTGGGCAATGCACACTCTCTCAACCTTAGAGGAAGGCAATGGCAAACCTCCTCTGAATAAACCTTGCCAAGAAAACTTTATGATAGGATTGCTGTTAAGTCAGAGTTGACTTGAAGATACATAGCAACAGAAACAATAGTAGGGGAGAAATTCAGCAGGTGAGGCAATTTCCATGGCTGTTGTTTAATTTTAGAAAAGAACCAGTTGCCGAATTTTGCTGGCCCTGCTGCCCTTGTTTAAAAGACAGGAGAGCCTTGCCTGGAAACTATGGGGAGCAAAGAACTGGCAACTTTCACTCATTTGACCTGTGTAAGTTAAAATTTAGAACTGTACAACCCACACTCACACACAGACATACCAGTCACCACCATTACCATCAGTTATGGTCTTTTTAAAGGGAGAATTTTGTATCTGCCACTAACATTTCCATTTTTCAGTTTCATTCAAAACTCATGCATCTGAAGTTGGGATTATGGTTCATAGTTATCGGATACAAATTGTCACAGACCATAACTGTATAAGGCATAAGGAAATATAATTTATAAATTACTAATCTTGTTGAACTCTAGAGCAGAAATAATTCTGAGAAGATGTACAGTGGGCTTTCAACTTTTGCAGGGATTAGGGGTGCCAGATCCCTGTGAAAGTGGAAAAAATGCAAATATCCCTAGGCTAACCAAGCATACATGCTGCAGACTCTGTTACTGCAAAAATCTTAGGGACGAGGAGAAGGATGACACTGAAGGAAATTTTTGCAGCAGCCAACAGCTCTGTCTGCTACTCTTTACTGCTTTGGCACCCCTTCACTGGTGTCCAAGCCTTCTCTAAGAAGAGGCCCTAGATCCTCACAGGGCTTGATTTCCATATGCGCAAGTCCATTTTTGATCAGTCCTTCATGATTATCCCCTTCTGAGGAGCAGAGCTATTGAATTTCACGTGCACAGGTCCCTTTTTGGACAGACTTTCATGATCTTCCCCCTTCTGGAGAGCAATTGACTCCTATATGTCCCTTTTTGGACAGAGCTTGTCATCCTCTGCTTCAGGGCAGCAGAGTTATTGACTTGCAAGTGCACAAATCACTTTTTGGGCAGCGCTTTATGCTCCCAGGCTTCTGGTGAGGAGAACCAGCCATAGCTGCCTTGCCAAACAGCAGCAAGAAGAGGAAGAGGACGAAGAGGAAGAGGGAAGGAGGAGGGAGGAGGGAGGAAGTCAGAGCTGGCAGCCCTGGCAGCTGCTCTTGTCATTACCGTCCAGTAGTGTTACCACCTACAGTACACCTGTAACTACATTTCTAGTTAAGTAGCAACTACAAACTCATGAATAATAATCATGAATAAGCTTGTGAAATTTGAGGGCCAACTGTATTGTAAATTATTAATAAATCTAGTAATCTCTACAAGGATAGTATGAACATGATACTAGCTATGATGGGGAGGCAGTCCTCAACTAAGAAGTTATTGAAATGTATTGAAGTCAATGAAATGAATAAAACGTAATGCCACTTTGAACAATATTGTTGAATCATAGAATCATAAAGCTGGAAGAGACCACAAGGGCCATTGAATCCAACCCCCTGCCATTCAGGAATACACAATCAAAACATTCCCTACAGATGGCCATCCAGCCTTTGTTTAAAAACCTCCAAAGAAGGAGACTCCACCACACTCCCAGGCACCGTATTCCACTGTTGAACTGCTTTCAGGGTGAGGGAGTTCTTCCTAATGTGTAGATGGAATCTCTTTTCTGAAGTTTGAAGCCATTGCTCCATGTTGTAATCTCTGCAGCAGCAGAAAAGAGACTTGTTTCATGTTCCAGATGACATGCCTTCAATTGTTAAATGTAGCTATCATGTTATTTCTTAACCTTCTCTCCAGGCTAAACATAACAAACTCCCTAAATTGTTTCTTGTAGGGAATAGTTTCCAGGCCTTTTACCATTTTGGTTGCCCTCCTCTGGACATGTTCCAGCTTGTCAATATCCTTCTGGAATTGTGGTGCCCAGAACTATGCACAGCATTCCAGGTGCAGTTTGACCAAAGCAGAATAGAATGGTACTGTTACTTCCTTTGACCTAGACACTATACTCCTGTTGATACAGCTTAGAATCACATTGGCCTTTTTAGCTACCACATCACAGTGCTGACTCATGTTCATCTTATGGTCTACTAAGACTCTTTGATCCCTTTCTGTGATCAAGCCAGATGTCACTCATCCTAAATATGTGCATATCATTTTTCTGCCCATATGTAGTACCTTACATTTCTCTCTGTTGAAATTCATTTTGTTAGTTTTGGCCCAGCTCTCTAATGTAATCTGTTAAAGTCTTTTTGAATTCTGATCTTTTCCTCTGGAGTATTAGTTTCCCCTCCTAATTTGGTGTTATCTGCCAATTGATGAGAATGCCTTCTGTTCCCTCATCCAACTCCTTGATAAAGATGTTGAATAGCGCAGGGTCCACAATGGAACTCTGTGGCACCCCACTAGTCACTTTTCTCCAGGACGAAGAGGAGCCATTGGTGAGAAAATGGACTTACTTTATAATGTACTGGAATATGGATTGAATTCACAAGGGGCCCAGAAACCTTCAGACATAAGGCAGAAATACTACAGGTTCAGCAGCAGCAGCAGCAGCAACAACTACAACAACAAGGTGATGATGATACAATAAAGCAGGATTGGGGTTTATCCTTGTAATATAAAACAAACTTCTTATGCAGGTTTTTAAAATTGTATTGGATATGAGAGAAATTGTATTAGTTTATGAACAGAGACATCAATTTAGATATTGAAAACTCTGGACTAGATATCTTTGCTGCTAAAACAAAGGTTTCAGTATACCCGTTTGTATTTGAGTGTTTGCTGTTCACTTCTAGAGGTATAGATATGGGGAGATGAACAGAAAATTATGTTGGTTGTGAAGCAGTTCTGTGCTCTGTGTTTGGCCTTTTATGCTGAAATACATGTGAGTTAAGTTATGTTAGACACAACTAATTCTGCTTATCAGTATATTCATCAACTACACTGATAAATCAAAATATACTTGGAATTTGAATCAATTGTATTTGAGTGCATGAACTGGGATAAACTGAATTCATAGGAATATACATAAATCACACTGTTTTGTTTGAGTAAGGCACATCAGAATTAATTACAACTGAGGCTGTAAACTCAAATCTCAGTTTTCCTTGAGCAGGCAAGCTAGACTCTGATTCACAAACATAATGAGTTCTCTTTGTTTGAAGTCTTGTTATAAATTTTGTTTTCCTTTCTTGTTGCCTTCCTTTGCTCTCCCTCCCACAAGTTTCTAGTGGAGCCACAAGTTTCCCTTGTAATTAGTAGGTTACTGTGTTTGTCTCCTGTAAACTTAGCTCGACAGGCAATTTTGGTAACTTTCGGTGAGAGTGCAGACCAGCAAATATCAATAGTGTACCTGAGTATTCAGTTTTCAGTTGATTTTTTTTTTTTTTACATGCATTTTATAGAAGAGATAAATGAACTGGGTAAATTTGTTTTATGAGACAATAGGTGCCAGAGCAGCAGAATTCTCTGTGTTTTGTAGTATGATTATTATAAAGCAGGTGTTGCTTTGAGTTGGGCCAGGTTACCTTCCAGGTTCATTTCCAAGTGTACAAGCCCTTGGGGAGGCTTTGTTCTTGCCTTGAAATAATTGAATTCAGTTTTGATGGGCTTCCACCATTTAGGGTATTCCAGTGTTCTCAGTGGTATGCCTAGAACAAATCTGGACTTAGTACAGTGCCTAGGAGCAGCAGGCACACAGTGATCTCGCCACATATCTTTCTTTACCTTAGACATTGTACAGCACACAGAGGCACATCATGCAGCACTGATTGGCTATGTATTTACACATTTTCTGTTCCAAGTGCACAAGTCAGATTCTGTATACCTTGCACTGTATATCTGTAAAACCGCTAATGGCCTGAGCATGATGCTTCTCAGGATGGCAGTCTCCCCTACAGAGTGCTTCCCTTTTAAGGGAGGCAAGACCAAGAGCTTAGAAAAATTGCTTCGTTGGACTGTTGTTTCCAGCATCCCCCAAACAGCATCATGGTTTTTGGCATATTATTGTTGGAATTCTGTTAGAAGCATCCATGTGTGAATGTTTCCCTTACATCCTTTTTCAGGTACTGTGGGGGTTGGTATTCCCATTTTTCTCTCTGTAGTGCACAAAGCCCCCCTCCCTGCTTATTGAAAAGCCCTTGAAGCTGCCCCACATTACCATTCCATGTTTCATGGATGAGCAGACAGGCTCGCAGAAATGTCTAACTGCATTACCATAGCAAGACGCAAGACGATGACATCATTGGTGAAATCCTCTGGGTCTTCCAGCATTTCCAGCGCTGCTGTGATCATTGTATATCTGATAATGCAGAGATAGCCAGATGTTTCTTAGAACCTGCCTGCTCACCCAGAAGCATGGAATAGTAATACAGTGCAGTTTCAGGGGCTTTTCAGTAAGTCGGGGGTAAGATATATGGCTCAGCATAGTGTAGATCCACATACAGGTATTTATGCTATGCTGACTGCCTGCCTGACAGACCTTATGCAACTCTTTGAAGGTTTATTATCAGGGTCACAGTTTGTGTCTTTTTGGGTTGCAATTACATCTGATCCCACACTCGCAACTGTGTAACTGCTGATATATCTGTGTGTGCAAATGTGCCGTCAAGTTGCCTGTTAGCTTATCACAATGCTATGAATTTCTTAAAGTTTTGTTAGGCAAGGAATACTCAAGGGAGGTTTTGCCAGTTCCTTCCTCTGAAAGCTGCTAATATACCTGTGGCTTTAATATTGACTGCATCAGTGTATCTGAGGAAGTGGATTGAAATCCATGAATGCTCATGCCAAAATAAACCAGTTAGTCTTGAAGTTGCTGCTAGATTCTTCCCCTCCCCTTTTTATGCTGAAAAAGCTAACATGCCTATTTCTGAAAATGGAGTCACTGAGACATCTCGCAATAGTAGTACACCAGCCTTCGCCAGCCTCATATTCTCTAGAGTGGTGTTTCTTAACTTGGGGTCCATGAACCTTTGGGGGTCTGCAAAGCCCTCACAGGGGGTCTGTGAAGCCTTGCTGCTGGACACACAACAGGAGTGGCAGCAACAGGGATGCAGCAGTGGGGTGTGTGTGCAGGTACCAAAACTGCTTCTTTGTTTGCAAATGAGGGAGCAGTTTGGGTGTGCGCACACATCTGCCATTGTGTTCTTTTCATCAGGGAAGTGGCAGCAGAGGGTGTGGTCACCAAGTGATATGGCAGGAGGCATGTGCACACATGGAAGCTGCTCCCTTATTTGCAAACAAGGGATCAGTTTTGGCACCCCCACCCCTCCTCTGCTACCTTGTCTCTGATGAAAGGGACAGAGTGGCAGGCATGTGTGCACACCCAAACTATGACTCTGGAGACCAGAGTTTGAATCCCCACTTGGACATGGAAACCCACTGGGTGACCTCAGGCAAGTCACAGTCTCTCACATTCAGAGAAAGGCAAAGCCAGCAAATCTTGCTAGGAAAACCCCATCATAGGCTCACCTTAGGGTTTCCTTATTTCAGTTTCCTAATGGGAGAGATATGATGGCTAGAAAGAACCTGCCCTGGTCAGCAGTACTTCACTGTTGTGTGCCTTCAGGTCACTTCAGACTTATGGAAACCCAAAGGTAAACCTATCACTTTGTTTTGTTTTGTTTTGTTTTTTTGGCAAGATCTGTTCAGAGGGGCTTTTTGCCTTCTCCTTTCTTTGAGGCTGAGAGTGTTTGATTTGCCCAAGGTGACCATGCTAGTCTCCAGAAGCCTTTAATTAATTAATAAAATAACTAACTAACTAGTTGAACATTCAAATCTAAGTTTAGATATTTAAATCTTGAGTTAAGTCTTGGGGGTCCCTGGTACCAAATTATATTTGCTAGGGGTTCATAGTAAAGGAAAGGTTAAGAAAATCTAGAGATATTGGACTACAATTTTGCAATTCCAAACATCTGGAGGGCACAGAGTTGAGGCAGACTGTACTAAGTTGAGCCTTCATGACCTATAATCTTTTCATCCTTCATGCACTGATTTTTATGGGAGCAGGAGATACAGTGTTGAGAAATGTGCAGATGTGTTGTGGGCCTTGACTCTTGAAATTCCTGAAATCAGTTGGCCTCTGACCTCATTTTCTTCAATGTGTTTGTTAAAGGCATCTGTGCTGGTGGCATAATCTCTTTCACAGATGTCTGTCCATTAGTCCTTCATCTGTAGTATGGGATTTTTTTTTTTAAAGGTTTCAGTAGTAGCATCTGTTATGCATATATTGAGGCAGGAGTTACTTCAAAGTGACAGATTAGATGTAAATCTTGGTTAATGAAAAGGAAACGTTAACATTCCTTTTAGTAGAGAGAGAGAGAGAGAGAGAGAGAGAGAGAGTAAAAACTTGGAAGGAAGGAGAGCTTTCTCGGAATGCCTGAAATCCAAAATCTAACCAGGTGAGTTTAGACTTGTAGGAAGGAAAGGAGTATCTGTATTTGATAAGTGACGTGTGATAGTTAACAGAGCCATTATATTTTGAAACATGCTGTCCTTAGGGTAAAACCTATATATCAAATATGATGGATGAGGAAGGTAACATCTGGATTATGGGTGAAGCATTTTAAGCATCTGCTTTCCAGAAGAACATTAATCTGTATGCCATTCATAATGGAAACAGATTTCTTATTTATTTACATGAGAAAAATAGGTTTGTAAAAACCCATGCATTTATTCTCAGTTAACAAATGCTATCTTTTGTGTGTGTGTGTGTGTGGGGTCTGGTTCCCAAAAATGTTGTAAATGTATTTCCATGCATTTCACTTCCACATGATACTTATTTATATTCTTAAAAAAGAAATTGTGAGTAAGAGAGTGACACAGTGTACTGGTAGTAGTGGTAGTGTGTGTTTGTATCTGTGTGATGACAACTGTGCTAGAAAAAAAGAAGTCCAACAATTTCCTAGTCTTTGTGCATGCCAGAAATAAATCTTTGGTTCTCCAGTCTTCATTAGAAGTGTGTGCATAGTTAGACATACCGTACACACCTTTTTGGGGGTGTATCCCATGACTTAGGTGTGTAATTCATTTCAGCTTGTTAACAGTTCTGTTACATATGTGTGAACAATCTTATTACATAGGACAGGGTTGTCAAATAATGCCTGTGGGCCTAAGTCCTCTGGTAGGGATTCTGGTGTTGGCTACAGCTTCCTGGCCACATTACTTAACATTCTTCAGGGCTAGTCTACATTTAGGATGAGTGCTCAGATAATTTTCTTAAGTGATGGGGAACAAGACAGAATTGTTTTTCCATGGGGTTTCTAGACAGAAATAAATCTGTTTTGTTTGTTTCACTTTAAGAAATGTATGCCCCACCCTCCCATTTAAAAAAGAAAACACAAAGTGACCTACAGTAGGTTAATAAAATACTGCTATAAAATTAACTAAGCCTACAGTTTTGTGGTCCCAGTGGCCATTGATCCTCTTTGGGAGGCCACAGAAGGAGTGGGTCTTCTTCGGGTACTTGGTAATGCACAATAATGTTCCAGCCCCATTTGGTCCCCTCTCTTTGCCACTTTGATGCTTTCCATCATGCCTTCTTCTTCTCAGGCCAAACCTCTGGCTGAGAAGATAGGCAACGGGAACATTTGGGCAATATATGGATGGTGGCCAAGATGGGAAAGAAACTTGGGCCCTTTTCGCACGGGCCTTTGCGCGCGCGATAGCCCCGTGAGCCTCGCGGGAGTGGGAGCGTCGCTCCACACGACGCACTCCCACTTCCGCCCGGCTCACGGGGCTGAAGCGGCGCGAGCGCGGGTCTTTTGATTTTCGCGTACAAGCGAAAATCACCCCGCGCTCGTGCAACGCTCCCGGAGCCCACCCGCACTTACCTTTCGTGCGGAGCCTCCGGGAGCCGGCCAGGTTGCGCTTCCTTCCCTCCGCCCCTGCGGAAGGAAGGAGCGGGGTGGGGAGGTAGCGCGACGGACGCGCCGCCCGCTTCGCGCGCGCGCGGGGGGGACACGACGCCACCTGCTTCGCGCGTGCGGGGGGAGGAATCCGGCACGCGCGGGGGGAGGAATCCGGCGCGCGGGGGGAGGAATCCGGCGCGCGGGGGGAGGAATCCGGCGTGGGGGGGGGAGGAATCCGGCATGCGGGGGGAAGGAATCCGGCGTGCGCGCGGGGGGAGGAATCCGGCGCACGGGGGGGAGGAATCCGGCGCGACGCCGCCCGCTTCGCGCGCGCGCGCGGGGTGGGAATCCGGCGCGAGGTCTCCCGCTTCGCACGGGGGGAGGGCGGCTTGCGTGACAAACCTCCTTCGGTGCCGCTTCCCCGCTGGTTCCTTCGCCTGCGGAAGGAAGGAGGGGGAAGCGGCAGCCTCCCGGACGAGCCTTCTTGCGCTTGCCGGCCTCCCCCGCTTTCGCTAGAAGCCTCAGTGCGGAAAGGGCCTTGGTCTTTCTGAATCAAAAGGCCTCTCACCCAGTGACCACTTCCCTGACAGAGAAAGAAATGTAAATATGTTGCAAAATTGCATGTAATTTCTTTGCTTCCAAGGTACAAGGATGGTTCTTTTATAAATGAGCCCCATAAATGGGATAACATGAGTGATCATCGACTCTATTGAAACATTTGTCCTACTGGCAAAGGTCCAAAACATCTGTGGATATGTCATAGCCTATGAAATTGGAATGTGCAGTCTTCTGCCCTTTCCTTTAGGATCATGACTTCAAACACACATACACACAGAGCGAGAGTGCGAGAGCAGTAATAGCAGCAGCATACCAAGAAGTATCATACAGCAATATAAAAAATAATTCTTAATTAAAACGTATGAAAGCATTATATTTTCTTGGTTGTTATAGTCATGACATACATTTTGAAAAATAACTTCCTGTGGATACTGGAAACTTTGTATTTCAAATTTAACTATTGTTTTAGGAATAATGAATGTGTGCCCTTTCAGCTATTGTTAGACTGAAGCTCCGGTCTGCCCTAGGTAACGTAAGAAGAGTGGTGAGGGATTGTGGGAGATGCAATTCAGTTACACCTGAAGAGCCATATATACCTGATCAGATTGGGTATCTCATGGTTTGTTGTAGTGAATTTAGTGAAAAATCATCATTTTGTATATGGACAAAATGGAGACTGAGTTACACAACAGCTGCAGAGGTCATATCTAGACAGTCGCATCAAGCCTAACAGCTTGATCTTCCTATGCCACATGCAGTTGGGTCACTCTCCTTTCACAGAAGCTGCAAAGCAATCCAGGAAGTCTTACATTAGCTGTAGCATTCCATTACATCTGCCCTGGGAAATTATGATCATCAGGTTATGGTCACAATGCTAGGAAATAGTTAAAAGTTGGCATAATATCTTGGCTTATTTGAAAATCATTAACCCTAATTCTCTGGTTTAGATATTACAGGAGACTCTAAATGGGCAGCAGCCAGGGGTGGAAAACTGCCCACAGAACCCTGGAGGGTTGAAAAACTTTCCTTTCCAAATGGCCCAGAGCCCCCCCCCCCCCGCCGTGTTTTGAGCCATTTCACGGTGTATTCAGGAGGATACTCACCTTTTTAATTCTCAGAGGGCCCTTTTTTCAAACCCAAACACCCGAAAATGAAACAAAATGGTCCATAGCAACCTCCAGAGGATGAGAAGGAGATGTCTGTGAAAGCTTATGCTAGAAATGTGTTTTTCCCATTTAGTCTCAAAGCTGCACCAGGATTCCTTTAAATGAAGTGTGGGCAACTATGGAAGAGACCATGGAGGGCTGCACCCCTCACCACACCTGCTCCTTAAAAAAAAAAAGTTCCCAAATGCCCTGTAGGGGGGCAATTTCACCATATTGTTGGGCCTTTGTACACCATTTTAGGTGCAGGAGAAGACTCTTTTATCAACAAGAAGTGAGTAGAAGGCACTTCCCGTTCACTTCTTGGTTCCAAAAAAGGCCCTTCCTGAGCTTAAATTGGCCCAGTGTGATCTCAGAATATGGTGGAAATCCCACACCCTGTAGAAAGCATTTTGAGGCAAAAAAGTATTTGATTTTTTTTTTCCCTCAGAGAGCCTGTAAACATAGTACAAATACCATTCATACCTTTTAGTGAGCATTTTGGAGATTTTTTTTTTTACTCCAGAGGCCATGTGTGGCCCAGAGGCAATGCACTGCCCACCTCTGCTTTAAATCAAGCAAACAGTGTACTAGTATTAGAGTAACAACATCAGTAGTAAGTGGATAACTGCTTTTACCATTTTGTTTTCTTGGCTTTTGGAGGCTTCAATCAGGGCAAGAGACAACTTGTTCTAGTAGATTCCTTTTTGCACATTTCCTTTGCATGTGTTCTGGAATTAAAACTCACAGATGAAGGGCATATTGAAATGACATTGGTGTATTAGTTAGGAGTTTCATCCATTCCTCTACAATCAAGGAATCTTCATTGAGCGTTACGGAGCTCTGTTTGTTTTCCTCACCCCATAGTATGGCACTCTATGTGACAAGACATTCCAGAGTTTGGGAGGCCGTGCACATCTCCTTTTCACATCCTTTTCACTAATACAAACAGGCATATGCCCACAGGTGCAAACTATAGAAGGAAGTAAAGTTTTCTTATGCCACATGGGGAACCATTTCTCTGTGGACACTGTCAATTGTGGTTTATAATCATGTTCTGTATTCAACAAAGTATTGGTCGGGGGGTACTAAATAAGGTATTCCAGAACAATTTTCATGCTGCTTTCAAAGATGTAAAAGGAAGATCCAGTTACCACATGGTCACTGGTTGGAAGATTGGTTTTGTATTTCTGCATGGCATGAGTTGAACTGGATGGCCCTTGTGGTCCCTTCCAGCTCTGTGGATGGAATCCTGTATGGGGGATACATATAGTTAAGCACTGTAATTACAGTGTTATGCAGTGAATTCTGGCTCAGCTCCTGCAGTCCCCACTTACCAGGAAGCAGTGACTGCAGTTGACAAGCATCTCTTCCCCTGTAGCTCAGGAAGCACCTGATTGTGATTTCCACCCTCTCCTGTGAATGATCTCTGGTGTGACAGACAAGTTGGGCCCCGATCCCAATTCTTCTTTGTGCCAGAGATTGCTTGTGCAAGGGGTGGGTGGGAACAGCAGCCACCTGCTTCCCAAATGACAGGGAAACAGATCTGTGTTGATTACAGCAGCAGCTGCCTAGTACTAGGGAAGGGGAGGACTTTCACTCTACCTGTGTAACCCTTAAACTAGGGGATATGTAAAGATCATGAATGCTTAATAGTCACAAGTGTGTAATGCTAGGTTATGCATTTGTAACTGCCAAACAGGGTTCCAGCCAATAAATCTATGGCTTTTTTTTCCAACTATCTAACCAGAGCCTCTATCTATATGTTGCTGACTTCAAACAAAACAAAATACATTACGTGTATAATCACTTGCAGGTTTTGAATTTGCAGATACAACCATCTGTACTTGTGTACATAGATTTATATTGATCAAAGTGGCATATTATGATAACAGTTCAGCGACAAAACAAGAATGAATGTGTGTGGATGTCCTCAGTACCCGTCTCAACCAGTAAACCTTCTTCAATTACTCTTATGTCACTCTTTTCTGTCTTTAATTACAGTTCTTTTCAGTTTCCTCACATATGACAATTCTTCTGTCAACTTAACAGACAATCCAACATGTGGGGAACAAGTCCCATTGAATTCAGCAGAGCAGCTGCCCAGTTGAGTTGGACTACTGTGGTATTATCCTCTGGACTGGAAAAAAAAGTGTTTCCTTTCATTGTCCTATCTGTGTAATGCACAACAATTAATTAATACATACATGTACGAATATGTATAAAAATAAAAATCTGTAGAATTTCATTCATTCGCCTATGAATGTGTCTCCCTCCCCCTAAAGCCATTCCCCCGTGCTTCATCCCACTGCTGCTAGTTCACATCATGTCGGTCAGGCTTGTAAAATCTTGCCTTGTTTGCACTGTAGGAGAAAGCAGCCCTATTTGTGCATACGGATGGCTGTTTCCTTGTCAGCTAGATGTCAGACTTGTGTTATTGACTTACTTTTTGGTGAAAGTTCTTTTGTTGTTTTAAGGGTCTTGCATGATAGGTAGAAGCAAATATTTAAGCAGTTGCCAACTGACAAAGTATAAAAGGGAAATTCTCCTAGCTTGCTCTCAGGTCCCATGGGCAATACTAGCATTTACATCTGAATAGGGAAATGGATCACCTTCCAGGTGTAATTGCAGATCCTTGTTGTTGTGTGCCTTCACGTCGTTTCTGACTTAGGGTCCACCAGAAGATGAACTTATCATGGGATTTTCTTGGCAATGGGTGGTTTTGCCTTTGCCTTTCTTTGAGGCTAAGGGAATGTGTCTTGCCCAAGGTCACCCACTGGGTTTCTGTGGCTGAGCAAGGATTCGATTCCTGATCTCTAGAGTCATAGTCCAACACTCAAACTACTTCAGTGTGCTGTAATTGCAGATATCACTTTAATAATAGACCTTAAAAGAGTCTATCAGGGCCATTGGGAGGATAACTCATACTTACTTGTTGAGCATCTGTACTCTTTGGCCATTCCCACACTACACTATTAGAGTGCTATTATTCCACTTTCAACATCCTGTGGAATTCTAGGGCTTGTAGTTTACTGAGGCCAAAGAACTCTCTAGCTGAGAATTCTAAATGCCCCTCCCTAAACTGCAAACCCCAGGATTCCATAGGATGTTGAAAGTGGCATAATAGCACTATAACAGTGGAGTGTGGCAATGGCCTCTGTGTTAGATGACTTTGAGTTAAATGCCCCCATTTCCCGTCAGATAGAGCTGATTCAGTAAGATAAGATAATCAGTGGTGTCTAAAAACCACAGAAAGATGCAGGTGGATTGACAGGGTGACACTCCCTGGTCTTTCTCCAGAAAGGTTGTCAGCTAGGGCAGCTAAGGCAATTTCTGTGCCACACCCTAGCTTGAAACAAAATTGAAATAGGCCCAGGCTATCTGTTTCTTCCAAGAACGTTTGAGGTTGCCCAGCCATCACACATTCAGGCACCTTGCCCAAAAAAGTGGTAATCACAATAAGTTGGTTGTTCTCAAGAGGGTTCTTTTTCAGGAGAGAGTGTACTGCGGTCTCCTTTATACCAGTTCCTCTTGCTAGAGTGAAGTGTTTGCACCTCCCAATCAGTCCTGTTATACTAGATCTTAATAGGCAAAATGGACAAGAGTCAAACTTACATGTTTGTTTGGTTGTTTATTGCATTTATATTGGACTCAAGGTGGCTATCTAGAACAGAGAAAAATATTTACAGTAAAATTACAAATAATTAAAATCAACTATATAAAAATAGTCTAAAATCTTGCCCACATCATCAGACCATGATAATTGAAATTGATTCTCCAAAATCGGACCAGAGAGTGCCCTGGAGACTTCTCCAGACTCTGTGGTAGTGTGGTGTCAAGTTCTGGTGAGCACTCCAAAATGCCTAGCAATGTTTTCACAGCAGGTAGCCCAGGGTTCCATTCTTGATCACCCTGGGACCAATCCCCAAATGTTTCTTACCACTTGGAATAAACCTGCTGGGTGGCACGTTGAGAATGCAATCCTAGAAGGACAAGAAGTCTTTTGACCACCCTTGCTGCTGCTTAAGAGGCGCAGTGATGGACCAATCATCAGGTTTTTTTTGTCACTTTTGCTCCATGATCTATACCACCTGTTTTCTAGCCATCAAGTAGATTGCTTCTGTACCAGTGTAGACTCTCTGTAAGCCAAGGAGAGATGTGGACTCCACAGCACTGGATCAAGTGTTTATGTGAGGAATTGTGTGGTTGGCCCTGTCCATCTCACCATTCCATAGTGAGACCAATGCCTGCACCAAAGCATCAGCCCTATCAGCCGTAAAAGTCCCAGGAGCTTTCAAGAGTTCTTCAGATTCCATGAGTCTCTGGGGAACCTTTCCCCTTTTATGCCTGTTTTTCATCCTTTGTTTCTTCATTTGTCCTAATATTCCCACGCATTGCAACTCTTGCCTTCTCTTTTGTGCTTGCTTTTTCAGTCTTGGGCGAGATCTTTCTTGGAATGATTATTGTAGTGGAGGATTCCCAGATAGTATTCATTAGTGCAACTTGGCTAGAGCTGTGCTTCTAATAATGGCTGTGCCTTGTGTCATGACCATATCATGTCAAATACTAGAGAGGAGTAAATCCAGTGATCAGCTTATGTCAGATGAGCCTGCCTAGTGTGTTGATCCTTGGAGAGCTTCAGATTATTTCAATCCCACCATTGGGAACCAGATGCTATAAAACTGTATTGCTGTTGTTGCTTTCAAGGATTTTTCTTTTAAGCACAGTGTTACAAGGCTACCACTGTGGCATCCTGGGTCTCTCTATATACTAGGGAAAAACGTTCCTCCTTTTGTGGCCTTGGGACTTTTGTCCTTTACACAATGGCTAAACAAATCTTACTCTTTCAGTTGATTCTCCCCCTTCTCTCTGCCCAATATTGGTTTGACTGCAATACCATTAAATCCTGAATGGTTTCAGTTAGCATCTCCATGTAGTTTAGTGATACTTTGTCAGTTTCAGATGTGTCAGATACAAATGAATTTGTGTGTCTGTGATAGTCAGTTCTGAAGAAAACACACTTCAATTTGTAAAACATATGTACATTTTGCTCAAATCCCATTTTAGAAGAAATATTATTCTGCTTTCTTTCTTACATAAAATGTGTAACTTCTAAGAAGCTGGGTTCCTGGCAGATTAGAGAAAAAAAAAATTCTGGTCCCCATACCAGATAGCCTGAGAAACACCATTATAAGGGATCTAACTGATCAACCAGTGTTTTGATGCAGTGTAGCAAGGGAGGGATAATCATGTGGCCTTCCAAATGTTGCTGGAGATAATCACCCAGCAGGCTACTCATCGCAGCCAGTGGTGAGGAATTCTGGGAATTACAGTTCAAAAATGTCTGGAGGGACATGTGATTCCAAGCTGTGGTGTATAGCATGGGATAGTGGATCAAAACAGTTATGCCTACACTATCACCTAAACCTTGAAAAAAATAAAATATTAGGGATCGGCCAACTGAATCCTTGAATACTGGATAAGGATTCAAGATTCCCGAATCCGAATCCCTGTGCCAAAATAGGCAAACCGAATCTTTCGAATCCACCAACCAAATAGATTGTTAGAGACCAGGACGCCTGAAAACCAGGGAGACCGGGATGCCTGAAAACATGGGAGACTGGGACTCCTGAAAACCTGGGAGATCAGACATACAAGGGAAGATAATAAATAGGTGAGTTTTTCCCATGGAGTAATAATGGCTTTTGCTAACAATTTCAGAAATTACAGCTAGGGTTGTATTCTAAGGTACTGAAATGGAACATTTCATATTGAAGTTTGGTACTTGACTGGAAGCTACAGGCTTGAGATTTCAAAGGCAGCTGAAACGTTCCTTTGCATAGCTCTCTTGCAAACCTCTTTCAGACACAATTCTGGGGTTTGGAGTTTTACAAGGGGTCGCAGCCTTCTCTGCCAAAGTGTGCTGGTGCATCATCAAACTACAAACTCCAGGATGCCAGAAGGCTATGCAAAGAAAAGCCAGTTTTGACCTGGATTATCTCTCTACTGTAGTATGTGGCCCTGTTTACACAAGCATGAAAATGTGGATTAATCCTACATTTTCCTGCCTATGTGAAAGGGCCTTTATGTAACTTTCAATCTGGGGAGATCTTGAGGCAAAACTAGGACAAATGTCTTGGCCAGATTTCTTCAGAGGGAGGTTTGCCTTTGCCTAGGCTTTTACTAAGGCTGAGAGAGTGTGTCTTGCCCAAGATTATCCTTCTTTCCCTTGGTTTTTAAACCCTTTTTTTAAAAAAAGGATTCGAAAGATTCGAGGTTCTTGGATTCCCAGAACCTTCTAGGGATTTGGATTCCGAAAATTCTAGATTTGTCCCATCCCTATAAAATATGAACAAAACGTAAGGTCTCATTGAAAATTACTGAAGTTTTTCACAGTTGATATTTCCTCCTCTGTTATTCTTTAGAGTGGTATTGGGTTCAGAAATATATGACTGACTCCATTTGCAGGATCTGCTGAAGGTGGTTTGAGACCAAGCTTGGGAAAGTTTATTTTTTGAACCACAGGTTTCAGAATCCCCAGCCAGATAAGCTTTCTGACTGGTATCCATGGTCTGCTGGCATAATCACACTTATACCAGAAGGAAAGGTGGCATCATTGGTACCAAGAGAAAGATGACAAGAAGAGAAGAGTGGCTGTGACACAATGGGAAAAAGAGGCTGATGGTTCCACAAGGTATATTTCTCAAATCCCTTGTTTCTGGGGGCTCCAATGAGGTGAGGCTGTGCAGAGAGGATCGTCTGGATAATTGCCTATCCTATGACACAGGTGATTTTCCAAGCCATACCTCACTGATTGATTTGGTACTGTAGCTCTGTCATTTCTCCAAGCATATGAGGAATAGGCAGCTTGGAGCTGGCAACCTCCTCCTGCCACTGCTTCCTGTGCAATGTGCAACTCCCCCCATTCCCCAAAAGTGCAACCTGTAGCAGAACAGACTCATTTATGTTGGGGTAGTGCCTGAACAGGATCCCATCCTCTGGAAATCGTGGTAAAAAAAGTGACTTTTTCTCAGACTCTTCTAGAAACTGTGTAACTTTGATCCTTGGTACACCTACCCCCATGGTTCTTTTTGGCTCATTTCCACTGCCTGGGGAGGCAGAGCCCTGACCTGACTTTGGTCACAAAGCAGCAGCTGGTAGAGGTGCATAGATACTGTAAACATGAGATCTTCTAAAGGGTTAATAGCTGAGGCCAGATTTAGCTTTGATAGAATATCCAATACTGCTATTTGGATTTTTTTCCCTGTTTTTTGTTTTGTATTCTCTTTTGTTATCCCTTAGAGTGAATTATTAGCGGCTGTTTAGTTATTTAAGTTTCTGTGTGCATGCATCCATATGTATGCATGAATATGTTATTGTGATATGTCTAGCCTGTTCCTTGATTATCTAAATACAGAGTAGTAATTGTTATTGAGTTATTTGGAAATATTGTTGCTTGTATTATATATCACCCCTGCTTTTCCCCACAAAAAAGCAATATGTGATGATGATGCTGACATAGAGCGGATCATAAAAGCTCCCATGTTAGACGGCTCTGCATAACAGGATCTCACTCAGTACTAGAATTTCTCCTTCAGTAATATAGGAATAATTGATTTTTACCTCAGCAGTCCTTTGGTTGAATGAGTACAGCTTCCACTTAACCCAGTAAGAGTGTATCTAGAAATGTATAAGTCATCTTTCCTTCTCATGTATATCAAATGTGTATCAAGATACAAATTTAGAAGTCAATCTTGTGTATCAGGGATTGGAATCCTACAGTTCTCCGGATCTTGCTGAACTGTAACAGTGAGCATCCTTAGCTGACATAGGCAATGGTGAAGAGAGCTGAGAACTGCTGTCGAACAACATCTGAAGGAGTACATGATTCCCATCTTTGCTATATGTGACTTTGTAGAAGTGAGTTCTGTTAAATTCAGTGAGGTTCAATCATAAGCAGGTGTGTGTAGGATAGAAATTTTATTCAATAAGACAATATATGTAAGCTGAGGAGGTCAACTGGAAAAAAAGTGATAAAATTGCCACATGTGGTCAATGGCTAACCATTGCTTACTATGCCTACCAAAGCCTATGCACTGATTTCTTGAGGAATTTCCTTACACCTAACAACAGAAAGGTGTGACTGAGTGTGAGAAGGCACTCTTAGCTCATGATTTGTACTTGGCATCTTCTGTGGAAAAAAAAGCTATGTGAATAATGCTTGGCCCAGCAATAACTATTGAAGTCTGATCTAGTATGTTTTATATACAAAATAGCTTGGTTAATAGACACCATGAAAAAGGTGGGGAGGCACTTTTGCTGTAGATATTATAGCATAATGGTTGCATGTTGTAACGTAACATTTTAATATGTGTTATTATGATGGAGCAATGCAGTCTTGATTGTTTTAACTATATGGTGGCTGCGGTATTATATTTCTAGCTCTGTTGCATGTTGCAAAATACATCATGATATAGCAAAGTGTCTCTTCCTTTAATTAAATGGTTATATTTATATTTATGTACAATTTTCATACCTCATAGTCTACAAAAATGCTCTTTTCCTGATAGATTTGATTCTTGAAATCCAAAACTTGGAACATTACAGAAAAGCTCATTTTTAAATATGTGATAAAATAGAAGGATATTTTAAGTTTTTTTTAAATACCACTGAATTTGTTGAGAACCTCTTCTTGTGTTATGTTTTAAAGGTCTTTACACCTAAAAATGTAGTGTGAATAAGTTAAATAGACATTTTTGCAAAATGTTTATCATATAGACCTCCCCTACTGATCTGAGAAGGTGGGGACCAGAGCACTGTCAGAAAATGAAATTGGTTGAAAACAGAACTCATGTACTGTACTGTATGAAGCATGACTTATGGAGGCCCACTTGGGACCAACTGTGCACAGGCTGCTTGCAAAGAAAAAAAGGCTTGATGCCTCCCCCGACCTTTCAACTCTCTTTGAAGCAGTGCATATGTGTGAGCGGTCCCAGTTGAGCCTCTGTAGGCAAGAAGAACTGATGAAAGAGCAAAACTCCTGTCAAATTAATGGAACTTATCCTTAATTTGGAAGAATCAAAAGAGTGACTTGCCAGCTAACAAGGCATCAAAAGGTGGGAGCTTCTTGAACAGGGGTTTGTGAATAACTGTAGCTCCTTGTTGTGAGAAATTCATAGTTGCTTTTGGTGAAATGGACCTCATTTAAAAATAAACATACATAGGGTTGTGATATAAGGCAGTTTTCCTTAAAGCTTATATGTACTCAGTGTACACATAAGAAATATTTCTGTTCTAGATTACATGGAAAACTGAAACCCTTTGTTTTGAAACCCTTTGAGCACACTTTCACTTTACCATTTCCTACCTGGGGCTTCTGCCACTTACCTTATTCCTTCTCTAAAACTCACTCTGCATTATATTAAGGGAAAATAAGGGTGTTCTAAAACAGAGAAGTATCTTCAAGTTTCTGGGACCCAATAATGCTTTGACAATAATGCTGGGACCCAGTAATGCTTTGATAGGCTCAGACAGGGCTTACTTGTGTGTGCTTATGTACCTTCGAATAGCCTGTTGATTTATGGTGATCCTGTGAATTTCATAGGGTTTTCTTAGGCAAGGAACACTTAGAAGTGATTTTCCAAGTTCCTTCCTCTGATATTTAGCCTGCAGCATCTGGTTTTCATTTGTAGTCTCCCATCCAAGTACTAACCAGGGTTGACTCTGCTTGGCTTCCAAGACCAGACAACATCTTGGTGCCTTTAGAGTATTTAGGCCCAAACAGTAAAAGTTTTGTTATCATGACTTCTGAACATAACCAATACTAATTGGGTTCACGGTCCTTCATTTACTTTGTTACAATTTTGTCTAGGATTGCCAGATTGAAAATTGGAGGGGGCTCCTATGCCTTTAATAGTTTTGTAGAAGAGGGTATATCAGTAAGTGTTGCTTATTACCTTTATTCAATCTAGTAACTCTAATTGTGATTTCTAACTTTTCACTGAGCTGCACCACATTTGTTCTCCTTTCCTCTTGCTCCTAGCTGGACAGAAGCCACACGTTAACTGTTCAACTGAGTATCTGTTCCTCTACCTTCTTTCATCTCCCCCTCCACATTCTGAGGTCTGTGATAGGTTGAATCAAGGAAAGGGTGGATGCCACCTCTGTCTCTCACACCCTTGAGAAAAACAGTATACTTTTCTGTTTTATCCAGGATTTAAAAATAATGGTTAACTTATAATTATTGTAATTGGCAAACTTATCATAAAACCATGATAGAAATTACCTCTCTCAATTAGGAAGAATGTTATTCTTTTGTGGTGGATTAGTGGTGATTGACATCAAGTTAGCCTGGATCCATTTAGTAACATCATGCCAAGAATAATAATTCTTTGCATAGCTCTTACCTTTTGGTTTCCTTACTCATAGCCTCCTTTGGAAGCAAATAACTAAGGTTTAGTCTGCAAATGTCTTGGAATCCTTGTCCATTTTTCCAAATCCAGACCCAGTGGATTAGTGCAGCCAAGGGTTGCAGAGTTGGAATACTGGGACTACTTGATTAATAATAGGAATAAGGACATTTTCTCCCATGGAGGATTTACCATCCCCTCTCAGCTTAGCTTCAACCCTCTCAATAGCTGTAGCAGGAGGCAATTTGGCAAAAGACCTGACCCTGGTGGAGATGAAACTGCTAGAATTCGTTGGATAACAAGACAGCTGCCTGACCATTTGGACTACTCCTGGCCATGACAGCTGCAGCTGAGCGCTATGCTACTGCCCATTGCCATTGGAAATCGCTAATAACCAATGTTTCAGAGTGGACTGCTGATTAAAAAACTGATCATGTTGTGCCAGCAAAAAAGATTATAAACTGCTCTTCTGGCTTTTGACGTGCCCATTCCAGCTAGTCTTTTGTTGAAAGTTATGTGCTTCGCTTTTTAGCTCTGAGCTTTCCAAATTATTTACACATACTTTGGGTGTTCTGTTGTCTAGATATTTGTAGTTTGGAAGCTGATAGACTTCACCAACTGCTTTTCTCTATTCTTCAGACAAGTCCCCTGAAGGACCTCATCTTAAAATTTATGCTGCTTGAGCAGTGTTCAGTATAAACTAGACTTCTCATTTTAAAAAATAATAGCTGGAATCCTGTTGGGGAGTTATGACCACATAACTTGGAGTTACAGTTTGTAATTGTATGGTATTCATGATCCCTATGTAGCACCTAGTTTAGGGGAAAGTTAGGGACTGTTCGAGTTCCTTACTTTCAACTTACCAGGAAGCAGCAACTGTGATTGATGAGGGTCCATTCCCTTATTGTTTAGGGAGCAGCTGACTGACAGTTTAACCTCCATTTCTTCAAGCAGTCCGCAACCCAAGAGGCAATTATGACAGCGACCTCACTTCTGCCTGTCCCAATGGAGATCATTCATGGGAGGGGATGGTAATGTCAGTTAGCTGTTTCCTGAAACACAAGGGAACAGACCTTCATCAGTTGCGGCAGCTGCTTCCTTGTAAGCAGAGACTGATGGATGAGTGGACTGAAATTCACTGCGTATATCCATAATTTGTAATCCATATCTGATAGTTACGCATTTGTAATTACCCAGTGGGATTCCGGCCAGTCATTTAATTTTTTTTTTTTAAAGCAGCTCTCAATATCAAGAAATTAACATCACCACTCTAGATAGTACTTTTTCCTTGTGGTGGATTTGATAAAATAATGCATAATTTAATTATTGATTCATCACTGTTAATAAAGGTAACTTTTCATTGCTCTGAGATCCAGTATTGTTATTGTTATCCTCTAAGACAGCCTTTCCCTATTCTGTTACCACCGGCCACCATGGCGAATTGAGATGAACATGCTGACTGAGAGTGATAAAAGTTGTAGTCCTACAGAGAGAGTACCAGCTTGGCAAAGGCATTTCTGACGAATGCAAATTGAACATACTGTATATTACAAAATCATTAAGGAGCTATCGTCCTGCTTATTAATTAGTTCATAAATATATACATGTAAATGTACATATAAAGCAAAACCAAAGGAGTTTTTCCTAAATAAAATTCTAATAGGGAATCCAAAAGCAGATGCTTGTTGTGACAAAGGATGAATGACAAGAGAAGAACAAAGCAATCTAACACTGAGTAGATAAACCACCCTTCAGAGAAATGGTGTAATCTGATTTCATCTGCCAACTGGATATGGAGTATAATCTTTCTGAAAGACATCTAAATTTCCCTGTTAGTGACAGGCAAAAATGTCTGAGGTAGAGCAAAAATGATTGTTTCAAAAGGCTCCCATGGGAATATTTGTAAGGTGTGATGCACAAGGCATCACTGGGAAGATTGGAAGGCTTACTTAAAAACCTATTGTGAAGTTCATTGTTCACATCTGAAATCTAGCAGATGATGGAGAAAGAAACCATAGGAAGCTGACTTTTATCAACTCAAGCCATTGCTAACTGGTGGTGATAGATGCTGGAAGTTGTAGTCCAACGTCATCTGAAGGGCCACAAGTTGCCCACCATTGATCTTAAACTTAGACAACTGGGATATAGCCTTTTCCTTAACTGATCACCAGCCTTGAAGATGATGAAGAAAGTTCCCATCAGGGTTAATGCTAAGTAAGATTCTGACTATTTGTGTTCACACCTGGAAAGCCCCTGAAAAGAGTAAGAGAGTACAGTAGCTTAGCACAACGTAAAGGATGGGTTTATCCATTATGGGAGCACTGTCTTGTGTGCCAAAGAAAGACATAGGTGTTCTCTGTGGCTGTGCCTTAAGACAGATGCCACTATTTAATCACATTATGTTTAACACACTAGGAAAAATCCCAGCCGGGTATGTGGACCCATTCCTGTCCTTTCCTTGCACTTTTCTGTCTGTCCAACTCCTATCTTTCTCAGGTAGACTGGCAGGCATACTGGCTGGAAACTATGGGAGTTATAGTTCAGCACACCTGGCAGACATTGGGTTGGTAAAGCTGATTTTTTTGTGAACTTCTGGCTAAGTATTTTGAGTGGAAAGAGGACTGATGATTCATAAGCACTGTGATGGCTACAGAGCTGTTTGAAAGTAATGATTTGTACAAAACTGATGGTCCCACATTTCTGTTCGGTAAAATAAACTAGGTCCTGTGAATCTGAGAGAAGATTCCCAATCTGCTCATTCTTGACATGCTCTCCTTGTTCCCTGTTCCCAGAATATCCTTCTTGGAATGGCTGCACAGTCTATCTATGGGAGAATTCCATTCATGTTTTGTAATAACTTCAGTGGGGAAGGGGTGGAGTGTGGAGGGGAACAGGCAGCCAAAAGCTCACAGATAATTCTGCCAGCACCGACGAGCCTCCTTTTCAATCCCCACCCACTGGATTAAGGAAAACTTGGCTCTGCAGCATTCCATGATGCATATATTTAGGTTAATTATTGTTTTGGTGGCACAAATAAAGGAGTCCTGACTGGTCCTAGGCATGTTTTCCTTGAATATAGGATATATAGCATACAGGAGTCCTGATTTATGAACCTGGTCCTAGACATGCCTTCTTGGAATTAAGGGTCTGAATTGTACATTGCATTGGACCTCCCAGTGTAAATTCTTTTCTTAAAAAAGCCTTCTCATGAAATTTTTTGTCTGGATTAGGTCATAAGGGGAAAAAGGATCTAAACTTTTTTTCTGCAACATGTTGCAGGGCTGTTACCCTGTATGTTGGGGGTCCTGGGAGGGGTGCCCAAATTACCAAATAAAAACACAAGATGGGGGAAATTAGACTCAAGCACTCTCTTAAGCTAATGAGAGGCAGGGTAACTTTAGCTGGGATCTTTAACCCTATGTCTACAGCATCAGGTCAGAGAGCGGTTAGACAAGTTCTACAGCAACAAATAATATTTTTACGGGAAACAAACAACACAAAAGACACGACATACACTAACTAACTGAGAAATCGAAATGGAGAGTTTCGGGGAATGAGTAATACGACACCTTTTCTTGTAGTCCTGAAGAGAAGTGGAGGTTGCAGGGAGGAAAGCTCAGCACAATTTGCTGAGGGGGCGACTCTCTGGACAAACCGACAACAAGGCAGGATAGCAGTCCGGAGTGTTCCGAGGGGTGCAGACTCAGTTGTCGGGAACTGAGGGGAAAACTTCACTGGACAGAGCGGCAGCAAGGCTAGATGGAAGTCCAGGGTGATCCGAGGAAGGCTTGGAATTGGGGACTTTTTATAGGGTGGATTTTATCTACAGGCCATGCCATGCTCAGTGAGAACAAAGGAAATTTAGAGCAGGACAAAGGCATTGGAAAAGGTCAGGTTTTACATGATGAGCTTAGCGCAGGATGATAGTAGTATGGCCAGTATGCAAATGGCCCAACATAAAGGACTGGCTCGGCACTCAGCCGGGCGTCTTTGTGTACAGTCGTGCTGAGCAAGGTGGTTTGCAAGAAGGAGTGGTCCCTCAAGCGATGGAGAGGCATTAAGTTGCCTGCCTAAATGAGGTTTGGAATGTACAACCATTAACGGCCACGCCTAATGTGTGCTTGTCCGGTGGCCCTTGCAAAGACGTGGAGTAGGGTGGCAGAAGAGGTCAAGCAAAGGCCAGATGGTCTGATATAAAGAGATATCTAGTCCTCTCACCAGACACAGCATAACCGTGGTAACAGGACCCTTGGTCTACTGTCTGGAGCTAATGTTAGCCACAGAGGGGGGAAAACAGTCTCAATAGCAGAGTGTGTTTTTACTGTCCCTCTGTTGGAACTCTTATTTCAAAGTGCTTTTTAAAGGTGGAGTCTATTTCTTGTTTTAGCTACTGCTGTCTTAGATTTTTTATTTAGATCTAATATTCTATACATCTAATATACTATATGTCTAATATAATATATAATATACTACTATAATAATATTAGATGTAATTATGGTTTTATATACCGGTAATTCCTGTTAGAAAGTGTTTTACCTTTAAAAGCAGCATATATATATGCTGTTCTTCCTAAAAGAGGAGGATGGAAAATGTTTACATTTAAATTTACTTTCACTCTTACATGGTGTTTAAAAAAATACTAGCAACAGTAAATTCATTTTTTCAGTTGCTTGAACATGCAGGGAAGGTAAAATGACACAGGTTTGAACCTCTAGTCCGCTGAGGTCAACTTGAGGCAACTTTGCAGTTTCTTTATGAATGAACCAAGTTAGGTGGCTAATAATTACTGTACAACAAGATAACCTGGGGGAAGTGTCAAATGACCTAGGTTTTCTACTTCATTAGTTTGACAATATAAAAGAAATGGTATGTGGAACTGAGACGTGACTGATTGGTGAAAATTGGGTGTGGATTTGGGAGAGAAATTTGATCAGACCACATGCTGGTTGCCCTGCAGTATTTTGTCAGGTCTTGCGATTTCATGCTTGATCATTAATTCTTCTGAAGTAAAAGTATCTTCACATTTCTGATAAGCCATTTTTAAGCAAAGCCCATTATCACCATAGTTACAGTCCTCAGAGCACAAACAGTTATGTAGAAGTTAAAGGGTATCAGATGCAACCACTAAAAGCCAAATTAGACAGATTGCTAGGAGAACCCAGATACTATGGTGTCTATGAGTGTGGTTGTGTGTGTCATTTTACTTACATAGCAGCCATAGGGGATTGTACATCTGATCAGAATGGTGGCAGCATTGGGATATGATCTTTTTCAGGTTTTGCGGTATCTGTATCATTTTGCAGTATCCAAAATAAAGCTTGGAACTTTATTTTTTTACTTCCAGAATTGTGTTTAGCTGCTGGCCATGCTGGCTGGAACATTTTGGAAGCTTCAGTTAAAAAACAGCAACAAATTTCCCAGCTCAGCTTTCCAGAAATGGCAGTATCAGGAGGAATCTGGTTTTAAATCCTAGGTACATTCATATCCTAAGCTGGCATGGTTTACTGCTTTCTAGATAAGATCTCAACCTCTTTTTAATTAGATGTTGTTCTTGTGCTCTGTTTGGGTTGATTACAACTTCTTCCACTACCTTTCTGTTTTCCATACTATATATTGCTGGCTGAAAAAGAGAGCTAAAAGAGCTAGCTAAAAGAAAGAGCCTGCATGATGTAGTGGTTTGAGTGTTGGACTACAGCTCTGGAGACTAAAGTTTGAATCCCCACTCAATCATGGAAAGCTACTGGGTGAACATAGGCAAATCCCTTTCTCTCAGCTTCAGAGGAAAGCAAAGGCAAATCCCTTCTGACAAATTTTGCCAAGAAAACCTCATGATAGTTTTCCCTTAGGGTCCCTTAAGTTGGAAATGAGTTGAAGGCACTCAACAACAACAACCGACTAAGAGCAAGCATAAGCATATGTAAGAAAAAAAATGATATCCTGTAGTTTTTAAAAGTTGATCTTCCTTTGGAGCCATGGAGAGGGAAATACGGTAATGCCCTTGGAAGCCTTGTCTTTCTAGTGTGGAGACCTCCACTGCCATGCTGTTCTGTCAGCAAAAACAACAGTAACAACAAAAAGAAGGTATTCTAGAAATAAACGGCATGGTAGAACCTAGAACTTAGTGATCGTAAAGCTTTCTCTTCATACTGTCAGCATGACCCCAGAACTGCGAAATTACAAGAGCATTGAAGCTGGCATACTTTTCCCCACTCTCAAACCTTAGAACAAGATTGCAAAGTTTTCAGGATAGCAATAAGATATAGGCCTATATAAGGTCCACCTCAAGTCTTCTGAGAACAAGGCCTCTTAAAAGGGTTCCAAGCTACACTCAGACTGGTACCCTATGTGGTGGACCTGCCCAAAGACGTGAAGTTACTGGAAAGAAATACACAAAAATATAGAAAAAAAATCTTTCATATTCAATTCTCTATGACCCCAGAAATTTATTTATTAAATATACTTGATGGAATAGATAATCAAACCGACAAGAAGTACTGGAGAATCATACTATATATGGTAACATCTGCGAGAATAGAATTTGCAAAATTTTGGAAAAATGAAGATGTTCCCAAAATTGAGCAGTGGTTTCAAAATATACAAGAGATGAAAATAGCAGATGTTCTTTCATGAAAATTAAGAAACCAAACAGAAGAAGGCATAAAAAACAAGTGGGCTTCAATAGATAATTACTTCCAACACAAAATATAATTAACATACAAAGAGCATTTGAGAATGAGTAGTTGGGTAAAAATACATTATTATATTCTAAAAGGTTTTAAGAAAACATGTACTAAAATGTTAAGGTTACTTAATAGAATATCCAGTACATAAAGACCTGGACTGAAGGTTATGAAAAGACAAATGTTGTAGTACGTAAACAACTGGTAACATTTATGTTAATACTAAGATTCTAAGTAGAAATGTAGGAGGATAAGAAAATACAGTAAACTTTCATGTATGTAGATAAAAATATGATGGAGAAACTGTTTTTAAATATTTGTTTTGTATTAAAATAATATACAAAAATGATAAATAAATAAAAAAAATTCAGCAGCCAAAAAAAAAAGAGTTCCAAGCTTCTACAGGGTCTCAGATTTTACAGGAACCCTGAAACTCCTGCATATTGTGTGAGGGCAGGCCAGCAGTCATCCTGAGGGGAGGAATTTCACCACCACCAGGCTGTGGCCATTTCTGCACTACACTCTCATAGCACAATTATTGCACTTTCAACATCCTATGGAATCCTGGGGTTTGCAGTTTCCGGAGGGGCCATTTCCAAAAATATGGCCATTTCCACACTAGACTGTTATAGTACTATTATTCTACTTCCAGCATCCTGTTGAACTCTGAGGTTTGTAGTTTACTGAGGCCAAATAGCAATCCGGCTGAGAATTCTACAGGCCCCTCCCTAAACTGCAAAACGCAGGATTCCATAGGATATTGAAAGTGGAATAATAGCACAATAACAGTGTAGGGCAGAAATGGCCAGTAAACATGAAAGTTATTTAAAAACAAACAATTTGCGAAATTAAAACCATTAAAATTCGTTGGGAAGAAAATAGATGCAAACCAAGAAAATGCAGCAGACCATTAAATCCACAAGAACCGGTTGGGTTGAATCACCTATGGCCTGTAGATGACCTGCCCCCCTGCCCTGGCTTGTTTATGTGGCCCTCATAATCTGCAGCCTGTCCACATTCCATTGTGGTAAAAGCCACTACGTTTTGTGCTAGAACAAGGCACACAGTGAGCACGTGCCTTGTTTTAGAGGAAAAATCACATTCTCTTCTTGTGAAAACCTAATTGCAGCATGGGAAGGATTTTGTGGATGGGGCTCATTCTTGCAAGGTGAAGGAGGAAAACGTTTGTTATTTGTCCCTGGGCAAACATTACGTCCTTGTGCTGAAGAGATGTTTATGTCAGACCCTTGTTCTGGAGAAGGGATTGTGGACACAGGGAAGAATTGTGCTCTTTCTCTCTCTCACACACACATTCTATAAAATGGTTGTATTATTATTATGTCACTGTTTTGTATTGGAACACTCTTTTATATTGGAGCACTGGCTTTATTCCCATATTGTGCCCCATTGCACCTATTGCCTTGTGAGTGACTCAGGTCTCTTATCCTGATTGGCTTAACCTGTCACGGTGCTGTGCTCAGTAGCTGAGAGGATTGCCTGGCCTTCCAGAATAGGTTTTGGCAGAAGTGGCTTTGGCACTGCATTCATTTCCTTCAGAGTATTCATTTCCTGCAGCACAAAGACCAACTATGTATCTGACATGCAAGGACAATTCCTTGAGGCTGTAGTTATAATGGTATTCTAAACACTTCGAAAGAGCAAATAAATCTTTCTCTTTGCCTAAGATATATGTGTCCCACCATCTATTAATGTGGTTTCCTGCATTTTGATCTACTCGGCGTGGAACAACTCTAGTAAATCATCTGATCATGTTTCATATTGTTTCATACTTATTTCCCTGGTTTCTGTTTTCTTTCTTGCCATCCATCCATAATGATCTACTTATTTATTGCTATAAACATATATTTGTGTATTCAGATAAGTTAGTAACTATGTGACTTAGAACTGTAGAGCACAGTCTACAATACATATTCCTTCCTTGCCTGTTATGTTTAAATAATATGTAAATACAAATTTACATGCAAATAAAAATAATTAGAGATGGGAATGGTTTTTTTTTAATGAAGGCATGAAGAATGACGCTGTTACAGTTTTTCAAATTAATTCATTTGCAGTTTGCTTTAAGATAGTAGGAACAGGTTGCAACTGTGTGTTCCTGCCTTTCATTATGACTGGCAATGATTGGCTGTGGTGGTGCACCCCTGCACTGTCATGCCACATTTGCATGGGAAAGTTGTTGTTTTTATATTTATTTATATCTGCTTTTTCTCCAAAATTGGAACTCAAAGTGGCTCACAATTTAAAAGAACAAGAAGTTGGTGTACAAGGAGGTAGTTGATGCCTCCTTGTGCAACTATTGAAAAAGTAACTATGCTGATGTAATGAGGCTGTGTCAGGATATATCATCAAGAGAATTCTAGCCTGTGAGTGTCACATCATGGGGAGAATATCCATGGAGTGTGTGCAGGCATGAACATTATGAATGAATATGAACCCTGGAGCACCATCTTGGGCTAATCTTTTGTGGCTTCCCCCTCCCCAGCCATTGTGTGCTTAACACCTTGACTGAACTTCAGAATGAAGGATGAACCACTGTCTTTACCGCAAAAGTTTAGGCTCTCTGCCACCAGCCAAAGCTAGGAGTTATAACCTTCACTTTAATTAAACAAAAGTTGGATAAATGCTAATTACCTTATCTTTCTTCTGTCATCACCATCATCCTAATCACAGAAGTCTCCAAAGCTAGAATTATAAAACTGCAGGGTCATACCGGCTAAGATTACTACTTCTTGTTGTTTTTCACGGGTCAAATGTGCAAACAGGTGAAGATAAAGAAATTCAGGTGCCTTTGTCTAATCTGGTTTATAAGAATCTAGCAGTCAGGTAAATGAGGAAGGTCAAACTCCAGTTTATGGTCAGATGAGTGAAGGGACCTAGAATTGTGAGAGTGCAGTTCCTCAAGGTTGGAGAGATCTCTTTTTTGTCTGTTAGTATTTGAGGTCATGACCTAGGAAAAAAGTATGAGTATCTACCTTGAAGAAGGAGGCAGACAGGAGCCCTAGAGCAGGTTTAAGTTGGAAGTAGTGATGGAAGATTTCTGGTCTGGTTACCTATTAAACCAGCAGGGGAATGCTGGTATCAGTATGACTGTTTGCATGCAGTTTCTAGCTTTGATTTTCATGATCCCGTAATTGGGTTTATAAATATTGCTGAATGGTCCTAATCACTGTTTTCTGTATTTGTATTCCTTGAGCTAAGTACTAGTTTACATCTCTATACAGTTGTGATCAAAGTGGCTAAAGGCATATTCAATTTCAGAATGTATAAAATACTTATCTGGGGCTTTGATTTCTCAAGGTAAATTTGTTGTTAAGATACTGCTGGCTCAAAATCTTGAGATATTATTTGTGGTGGAGTAGCAAACAAGGGGTAGTGGTTATCCTCTTTTTAGCCATACAGACCTACTGCACATCACCCTGTCTCAACCTCAGAGGAAGGCAGTGGCAAATATCTAAATAAATGTTGCCAAGAAACCCTACGATAAGAGTCACCATAAATTGACATTAACTTGAAGGCACATAACAACTATTTGTGGTATTTTATCATATAGTAAAATATGATTCCTTTTGGTGTGCTTTTAACACAGATGTTGCATTCTCTTGACACTTGTGGCAAATGTTGAGGTCATTATGATATATTATTATGTACACAAAATTATTTGGAAAGGCTACAGTTATTGGATCTTGTTTGATATTGGTGAAACTCAGTTACTATATGCTGGTAGCATAGAAAATTTCCAGCTAATTGTTTAGGTCACTGGGCAACTTTTGAAACATAGACTTCACAAAGTTTTCTGTATGGACAATAGAAATGAATGACTGATTTAGGAAAAAGAAGAAAAAGGTAGCCGTATTGAGGCTAAGGCATAACTGTAGGCTGTACTTTAAGATCCCACCATTAAAACGGTATCAGAAATGTAAAAGAATCTGGAGACCAGATTCCTTTCTTGCTCTGAATAAGCCCAAGAGTCATGATACAGTTAGTTATAAAATTGATGTACCTCTTAGGCCTAAAGGCACCAGATCTGGTCAGATCTTGGACACAAAGCAGGTTTAGCCCTGGTTAGAACTTGGATGTGTCACACCTGAGTACCAGGTACGACAGGCTATATTTCATGGGAAAGAACTGGCAAAACCACCTCTAAGTATTCCTTGGTTAAGAAAACCCTATGAAATCATGAGGTTGTTGCAAAGGAGAGAGGAGGTTTTGATGTGCCATCGCTGAAAATATATTATCAAGCATGCTGCTTAGAAACAACTAAAGATTGGTTTCAAGTGGAAAATACAAAAATAAAAGAAATTGAAGGAATAGGAAGCAGATTTGGTTGGTAAAGGTACTTATGCTATGGCAAAATTAAGGTGAATAAAGACTTTAACAATCATTGAATCTGAAAGTCTCTATTGAAAGTGTGGATACAAATAAAACATAAATTTTATAGAGGACTTCCGATGTGGACCTCACCCCAAGAAGCATTTAATATTGCTCCAACAAAACAGGGAAAATTGTTGACGTATCAAGAGCTATTGAAAAAGGATGGTACAAAGTTAAGAATGAGTACAGAAGAGGTTTTAAAAGAGCAAGGCCATGAAATTAACTGGTTCCCATTGAGACAAATAAAAGAGAGATTTAAAATGGATCAAAAATTATATGGGTTAGAAAGAAATGAAAATGAATTGGATATATTGATGAAAGGGGACCAGAAAAAGAGAATTTCTAGATTTCATAAAATATTGTTACAAAGAGAGATGGAACCAGAAATTGTTAAAAATAACATGGTTAGATGGGCTCAAAATATAGGACATCTGATTGAGTTGAACACATGGGTGAGGGCATGAAAGACAGATGTAAAATTTACACCAAGTTTGAATCTAAGAGAACATTTTTATAAAATGTTATATAGATGGTAGATGACGCCTGTAAAATTGAAAAAAAATAACGGGAAATGGGAATGGATAATGTTGGAAATGCGATGAGAAAGAGGGATCTTTTTTTCATATGTGGTGGACCTGCAAAATAGCAAAAAAGTCTTGGAAAGAAATACATGATGAAATTCAAAGAATGTATGGTTTAATTTTGAAATGAAGGCAGAACTTTATTTGTTGAATATGTTAAGGCAACAAAGAGAAATAAGATTTCATCAAAAGACATTGTTATATATAATAACTGCAGCAAGATTGACTTATGCTCAACACTGGAAAGAAGGAAAATATAAGAGAATGGAAATTCAAAGTCCTGGATATGGTAGTGACAGAAAAGCTAACTTTTTCACTTAACAATAAGCCAATCCAGGGCTTTGAAAGAGGATGGCAGGAGGTATTGAATTGGATAAAAGAATGAAATAGGGGAAAAGAAAGAAGGCTGTGAGAAAGAAGGAAAACAAAATGAGGTGATAAAAGATAAAATGTAAATAGTTAAGTATAAGCTAAAAGTAATAGTTTACGATTGTTGTAAAATTGAGATAATGTATGGAACTGAATGTTTGTATGGAATGGAATGTTAAACTCAGATTCAACTGGAAAAATTGATGTCTGGAAGCGGGGAGGTTTTTTTTAAATTGTTTTTTCATTGAAAATTTTAATAAAAAATTAAATAAAAAAATCAGGAGGTTGTCATAACTCAACTGATGACTTGCTGGCACACACAAACCACTTTGTTTTTACAGAATAAACTCCAAATGGATTACCAAAGCGATGACAAAATGCATAAAACAGAATAAAAAACATTTGATTTAAAGTCAAAACAGCTCAAATCACTAAAAAAAAACTTCATTACATGAATTAAAAGCTTTTAAGGAAACTGCTGATCTCTTAACAGTTATCACTACTCTCATCTACTTTTTCTATTCAGATTCCCACTTGTATTTAACAGGAAAGAATCAAGATACACGACTCTTTGTATTTCTCCAAATTCCAAAGCATCTCCGTGTGGGCATTTGCTATAGTGAGTTACATGTGATGACCTGATTCTTACCTAAACATTTATTGTATGTTTGCACAAGAAAGATGTCTTCGTGAAGGTTCATGACACTCAGTGAGAAGTCCTTTATGTTATCACTGCACCATGTCTTGACAGCGCAAAGTCATTTCTTTATACTATTCGTCCTAGGCTATGCACAACTCTTACCATCAGTGCAGGATGGCTTTTACCATGGAATAAACATTCAGTTCTGCTTCCGTACATGTGTTCATATTTCCGTTGGACCAAACATTTTGCTACCTTAAATAAACGAACACATGTTATGTTTTGCACATTCTTGTGTGTATTGATTTTCTCTCCTGTCTACAAATAGATCCACACTGGGGGGTTTTTTTCAAAGAAAAAGTGAATGCTGTTTTTGTTGCTGTCTTTTGTAGCTTGATTTTCTGTAACTGAATCCTGTTCTCTGGGGTCTTTATTCTGCCTGCTGCTAAACTGCTGCTTTGATGAGAGAAGCTTCTAGTCACCAAATTCCCCATGACCTTTACTGAATTGTGAATGGCTATTTAGCTCTCTCTGCCTCTCTTATCTTGGAAGACCAAATGTTATGTTCCCATGGCTCTGCCCTCTACTGCTGCAACATTTCTTTACTTTCCATTGAAAGTTACCCAGCGTCCTCATGTTAACAAGCAGCAGAAAGATGCAGACAACTGGCAAAGGAAGACCAGTCGATGGATAATGGATTCTACCCCAAGCAGCAGGAGGTAGCAGAGAGTCTCCTGGATGTAGGATGATGGGCAGATATGTAAGTAGCAGCCTGAATACCCTAAAGGCACCCTATCTGGTCTGATTGTGGAAGCTAAGCAAGGTCAGCCCTGGTTAATACTTGGATGGGAGACCACCAATGAAAACCAGGTCCTGTTGATTATATTTCAGAGGAAGGAACTGGCCAAACTGCCTCTGAGGATTCCTTGCCTAAGAAAGCCGTATGAAATTCATGGGGTCACCATTACTCAACAGGTGACTTGAAAGTACAGGTCCTGATGAAGTCTCCAAAGAGCGAGCTATTGGATCATGTACTGTGTCTATTAACAGGTGGCAATATGTATTTGAGATCTCTGGGGACAGTGCTTATTGTTTAAGAGCTTCTAACCCAACCCTCACAACACAAGCTGTTTCTAAATTAGTCACCGTTCTGTGCTTTGATGCATGTTGAGCCTCCGTCACTGGGTTATGCGTCAATGTACTGTGTGTGAATATGTTTTCAGTGCCAACTCGCTACCATAAATGTGTGCTTGTTTTTGAAAATGATCTCATTCACCTTTTGGAAGAGCATCTCTTATTTAATAATTCACATATAATTGAAATGCAGCACTCAGCTCCTTAGCACATGTTCTGAGTAAGAATTGTAAAACTTTCATAGTTTAAAAGGCAGGCTTGTTTTTAAACTAGCTAATACCCTTTTAACATTCTTGGTTTCACTCCTTCTGTCAGGAGTTTGCATTTGTTTTGCCAACATTTTAGTTGGGTAAAATAACATTATAATAATCATTAACTGCTTCTTCAAAAGAATTTTGCCTCCCTTTATGAACAGTGTTAATATGTTTCTCTAAATGCTTAGATATGCTTTGATTTTAGTAGTTGTCACTGTGTTTTCCCATGCGTTACGGGAAAAAATCCTTCAAGGAGAACGTGGCATTAGATCATATGTATTTAGCACATGTGAAAAAATGCTCAAATAGAAAAGGCATTTACTAACTTTGCAGTTCTAGACCTGTCTGCTAAGAGATAACCCTTTCTGTCTTATTTGCAGCTTATTTGTAGGATATTCTGTTTGTCAATTGTTGGAACACAACTTCAGAATAATGTCCAACTGCCAGTATGGTGTAGTGGTTTAAGTGTTGACTCTAGAGACCAGGGTTTGATTTCTCAATCAGTCATGGAAACCCACTGACCTTGGGGCCCCAGAAAACCCTGGGATACCTTTGACTTAGAGTCCCCATAAATCAGAAACAACTTGAAGGCACACAACGACATGTATTTTTATGCTATGGTTTTTTTGTTTTTAAACTTGTATATTTCTAATTTAAAAAAAGAAATGGCAGAATTATGCCTGTTAATTCCCAGGGGTGAAATTAGCAAACATGTCAAATGTTGTCAGAGTTATTATTCTTAGTTTTTCCCCTCATTCATAAACACTTCACATTCCATGCTGAGTTAGGGACTGGGGTGGATTTTGGTGGGGAAAATATTTTTTTCCCTACAGTTTGGTTGGTTTGGTTTGAGTTTTCTTTCCCTCAGGGAGAATATTTTTGTGTTTCTATCTCTGTATTGTTTATTCACCAATAGGGAAAACTGGTCTGACATGGCAGCTTATAAAAATTTAAACTGAATAGGAATTCAGTTTTTTTTCTTTATGAACCTTGAGTTTCCCCTAAGCATGGTATGCTCTTCTCTTTTTTCCTCTCTTTCTCTTTCAGTTACATTCCTGTTGGTATTTACCTGCTGACACTGCAGTCCTGCAGACACTTACCTGGGATTGTGTTCTACAAGACTTTCTCCAGAGTAGATGTGCACAAAATTGCCGTATTAGTTCATTCTGCATGATCTTGCTAAACATGGGAATCAGAACTGGATTAAGACATGTCAGAGTCCTAAACTGTGTCATATTTAAGAGGCCCCATAGTATTACCAAAAACTTTTTTTGTCTTAACCAGTATAGTCATTAAAAAAAACTTAACTTTTTTAAAATTTTGAGGCCCCTTATAATTTGAGGCCCCAAGCTTATGCAGAAATCCAGCGCTGTTGTTGGTATTCAGTAGCTGAGACAGGTAAGACGAATGCGGTTTGAATTCTTAGAATTATCCAAATCCTCAAGCAGATAATTGCTTTGTGCTCCTCCTGGCCCCACTATTCTTTGCTTTATCATTCCCTCAAGGGACTGTGGAAGGATGGGGCAGGCGCTGTGTGTGTAGCAAAGCTGTACTATATTTAAGATGAAAGATGAGTGACAGAATGCACGATTCTCTATTAGGAGACATGGATATAATTTAATTATTGAGGGAAATTTATTTGGCCTTGCTGTTTGTAGGCACAGTTATGTCAACAAATAGCGCTGGATGACGAGTCATTTTGTGGAAACCAGCACAGCAGCAAATCTCTAAATGTCTATAATTTGACACAATTAAATCACCTATGGTTTAATTAACCATGTACCATTTATTATAAGTACCCCTCTTTTCTTTCTCCCCCATCTAGTAAATTTTTCTAACTTGCAGAGTTTCTGTACTTGAGCCTGTACAGAACAGTGTAGCAGTCACAGTCCCTCTGGATGGCTGCCACTGTGAGTTAACAAAGCCCAGGTTTTCTCTGGGAATGCAAGCCCATGATACCTTTATCATTTCTGTTGGGCCCATTAACACTAGAATGCAGGCGTCTCGGTTTCTGTCAGGTGTGCACAAAGGCTGTCTGTTGTCAGAGGGCTAAGCAAGAAACTTGGCCCGATTATGTGTACTTTCAGAGGCCAGAGGAAGAAATCTGCCATCTCATTAAGGCTGACCCAGTTCCTACCTTTCGTTGTAATAATGTTACAGAAGTGTTTAGAGATTTTATGCAAACACCTTCTTAAAGCGTCGAAAAAAGAACTCCAGGTTAAGTGGTGACAGGTGCCGTTGCGTTCTGCATGTATTGGCATGAAGATTCTTCCCTCCCCACCTCCCACTTCTTTATTCAGGTTATGAGTCAATTAATTTAAAATGTGAGCGTACGGTGTTCATGCCATGATGGAATGGAGTAGAGCCAACTCTGCTTCACTCATGGCACAGAGAGCTTCTGTTGCTTTGGCGGGGAGGGGGCGTTTTTCTTTTTCTGCTGCAGGCAGGGGAATGACAATGGTGTGTGGCATCCACTTAATCCTTTTTTAAATTACTGTAAACCAAGAGCCAGAGGGATGTAGTGGTTTGCGTGTTGGATTACAACTCTGGAGAACAAGGTTTGTATCTCTGCTCTGCCATGGAAACCCCACTGGGCGACCTTGGGCAAGTTATGCCTCTCAGCCTTAGTAGAAGGGAAAGGCAAGACCTCCTCTGAACAAATCTTGCCAAGAAAGCCCTGTCTTAGGGTCACTGTAAGTGAGAAACAACTTGAAAGCACACAGGTGCCTTGGATCTTACCCCAGGAGGTAAGTGGGGTATGAATTCAACAAATAAATAGTCACTCCAACTTTCTTCAGCTCAAATGTGAATCATGCAGCCCAGCACAGTGGATGAGGCCTTTGGTGTTGGCCAGGATACATTTTTGTACCAAACAACAGTCAGGACAAAGGTAGAAATGCTGTGCAATCAGTTGCTGGCTATAACTGTGTTGCCTGTGACCTTCAGTTCTGTGGCCCAACTGACTCCTTGAGGATAATCTCCCTGCGAAGGTGCTGTGCAGAACAAAGAGTCAGAGAAAGCAGAGGAAAATGTCTGCTGATTTAGGTTGTGACCGTTCGGGGTGCTTTTGCTTTCAGGATTGATTATTTTGTGTCTCATCTGAAGAGCTGGTAAAATCTTGACCCTGAATAAACCATGCAAGTTCTGTCATCATACATGCAACTAAAAGGTTGGCCCTCAGATGGAAAGGCCACTAATTATATCCAGAACTTGTAAAAATCCCTTTTTTGGATTACGCTATTCCTTCCCCAAATACTTCGTCCATTTGTGTAAGCAGGGGTGGGCAATTGTGTTGATGCCACAGTCCATTTTCCCCCAGACCCTCCCTCCACAGGTTGCACCTCCACAGCAAGTCTAAATACCTCTATTTTCCTCTGCAGCCCCTTTCTGACAACAGAAAGTGACATTGCATTACTTCCTGTTGCCATTTTGAGACATTTTGTCAAGGAAAATGGAGGTATTTGGAGTGGTAGTATGAGGTTCTGTGCTGCTTATGAAGGCAAGGTGTGGGTATTTTTGCATGTTTTCACATGTCTGTGGGGCTTTCTGCATAGTTTCAGGGCAAAAAGTGCCACAAAATCATGCCAAATTTTTAAAATTTGGGGGCAGGGAATTTGGGGGACCCCACAAGAATGGAGTCCAGGAGCATCATGAGGCCCTCTGGGCTACATCTTACCTCCTTGTCTTGTAAGCAGTGAAGAAGTGACTGCAGTGTGTATGGAAGACTGAAATGTGACATGGGGACCATTGTCAAGTCTTGACTTTACTGACGGCTTAGTCCCCAAACTGGGATTAAATTCCGTGACTTGTTCTTGGAACATACCAAAGAAATAATGAAGACAGATAGTGTTTCAACGTAATCAAAGTGTATTCTCTTGTTAGTCTTAACCATTGTCTACAATATCCATAATATCTCCAAAAGAGCCAGTGTGGTGTAGTGATTTGAGTGCTGGACTAGGGAGAACACAGTTTGAATCCTCATTCAGCTGTGGAAACCCACTCGGTGATCTTGAGCAAGTCACACACTCTCAGCCTCAGAGGAAGGCAATGTCAAGCACCTTCTCAACCAGTCTTGCCAAGAAAATCCCATGATAGGCTCACTTTTGAGTTGCCATAAATCAGAAATGACTTAAAGGCACACAACAAGAGCAATATATTGTCCTTCCGCATCTCTGAAGCTGAGAGGAGGACTCATCTTCTCTTTTGTTAGAAATAACAGAGTGGCCAACACAAGAGAAGGAATCCTGCCCTTGGGATTTGTTAATTGTTGGATTAAAGTATAACATTAACAATCTATAAGTGAGTTAGCTTGGTGCCAAATTGGAAAAGGTTCCTTAAAGATATGAAAGAATAATTATACTCCAGTGTTGTCACTCGGAGGAGGGGAGAGGTGGGCCAGTCAACAGCATAATGAGAAATTGTGCCCTAGTGGCTCCCTGGCTGTTTCCCAGCAGCTGTGGAATTTGTCAAGATAGCAAAGCCCTTGAAACTTGTGTTCAGCATTTTTGTGAAGCAAAGAGCTGTGTTTTAAGCGGACAGCCCTGCTAACAGGCATGCCTCTGTCAATAAAGATATAACTTAAACAAACACTCTATTGAGATTTCTATTATCTACAAGACCCTAAAATGCTGTGTGGGCTTTCACAATACTCCCTGTTAAGTAAACTTCGAAACAGTGTTTCGAGAGATCTCAGAAGAAGTGTGCACTATTATGGAGGTTTTGGAAGTGAAAAAATTAAAAGGATTACTCTTGTGAATAACATTGAAAAATTAAGATACTGGGCAATCTTCCAGCTAATTATTTGTTTTTAAAGTTGCTGGTTACTGAAGTTGCTGGTCTCTTTTTTGTCAGGTATACAAGGGACATATCAATTTATATTTCTTAGTGTTGTGATTCAGTGGACACAATCGTTGCTTGTGTCCTGGAAACTGAAGGAGTGTATAAGAAGAAAACTGTGGAGTAACACTGCTTCTTCTTCAGACTTCTCTGCCATTGACCATACCCAACCATTCCTTTGCCAGAGGTATTGGGTGCCATTGCAGGATTTCCCTCTAATTTACATGGCCATGGAAATCTTTTTGTTAGGATTGTGGCAGAGGAACAAAATTGTTTGTTGTGGTTCTTATAATTTACAGCATTGCTGCCCATTTTTTAAAAAGAATAATTATTTTTTCATTAAATTCAAAAACACATATGTTATCTGTAGTTTGGCGTTCAAGACTCACTTTTCAGCTTAGCCTATCACCATGTTCCATATGTGTATGGGAATGACTGACTCACGAATGCCTTTTCTCCTGGATCTTTTCAGTCTCTGCATGGATCACCAAAGTGGTCCAGGCCCTATCTCTGTCGTGTAAACCCTAGGTAATCTAAATGGAATTTAAATGTCTATTAACATAACAAATACGTACCCGTATGTATGTACTCATTGATATTCTAAAGGAAAACTGTATTGAGATCCTCTTAGGTATTGGATTGTGCAAGCCCTAGTTCGGTATGTTATTCACATAGCAATATATTTATTATACACTGAGCTTCTGAATGTGAACTGGGGTCTATATGTGACCTGTGAAAGCTGTTTTTCCAGACTACACCTCTTTTCTCTCCTCAGTGGATCACACAAACAGGCATTCTCTTTTAACACTTCTATTCATACATTTTTAAAATTGTATTGCTTTTTAAATGGTTGTGAGCTGCCTTGAAGCTTGGGCCAGGAGGAAGGCAAGATATAAATCAAATAAATAAATAATAAATTGTGGATATGTATGTGCCATTAGCCAAAGGGATGTAGTGGAATATATAATCTACACTTGAGCCATAGGTGAATTACCCATTGGATTACCCATTAACCATACCTTGCAAAGCTATGGTATACAATAATTTAGAAGGAAGAACATTTTAAAAAATCAGTTTGTCTCTGGCTTAGTTCTGAAAATAGTTTAAACTGAAAATAGTTTAAACATCTGCCATCCGGATGTTTCTGGGATGCAACTCTGAGTGTTCCTCACCACTGACTTTGCTGGATTTACAGTCCAAGAACATCTGGAGAGGCTGTGTGATTTCCATCCCTGGTTTAAGTGAAGCATGGGCAGAAGGTAGACCTAGGTAGATCCCAGTGGGTTAGCAATGCTTTCTAACTTCTGTTTATTATTAAAACAGTACAAGGAACAAATTGGGTCCCTGACCTTGATTCAGAATTGTATTGCTGAACTGAAAGGTTGAGTAACAGGGACTGTATCACACTACACAATTCCAGTGCTGTAATTCTAACTCCCATGGCAACATTGCCATGGCAATATTGTTTCACTTTAATTGTCACAGATTTCTGGGATTTGTAGTTCATGTGACGATATATTGTGGTTCATGTTTAGAATTGACAGCCAGAGAGTTCTAGTGCCTCTGATCAAATTACAAGCCCTAGAATTCCATAGGATGCAACCATGACACTTAAACATGGAACCACATTGCTATAATTGTGTGGTATGAAAGCTCCCCCCAGTACATTTTTGCACTGCATGATCTCCATTCAGTTCTAGTACTCAAAATAGGCTTCTGAACTCAGAATTCTTTGCATTGTAGTCTTCACTTCACTTCATGAAATTCTCTGAAAAAACAAAGAAAGTTCTGTAGGCCAGATGTCTGCCCACTCCCCACCCCCATTCACACTGCTTATCCCACTTAAATGAATGGAGGTTTTACTAGTGCAGCATCTGGTGGTTTGCACTCCTTATCTGTTCTGTGGTGTTTCCTGATGGGCTGAGAAAATTACTACCATAGCATTCCCATCCTCTTCCGAACTTGCACTCATTGTGAATGTTGCTTAGCAGGCATTCCTTCTGTGCACATTTTTCTTCTTCTCACTTTAAATTAAGCAGATGTGATATAAAGACTGAAGAGTGAAACAAGTGTCCCAAAGTGTTAGGGGGATAACGCAGAAGTTTGAAAAATAGTTTCCAGTGCTGTGTTCCTTGCAGTTATCTAAGTAAAGCTTTACTTGCCACAAGTGCTTGATGATCTTAATTTGCTTCTTACTGGCAAGCAAAGATGTCTGAGTATGCAGTGATGTAACCAGTTAGCTTTTATGTCTGAGAACCACTGACTCAACGGTGGGGCAGGGTCTTAAGGTGGGGGGCACAAGAAAAGCCAGCCTGCAAGTACAGCAAATCTGAAAAAGAAGGGCAGCCCTGTGTGTGTGCATCTGTGCACTGTTGAGGATTGACTGGTCTTTGCAAAAATACAACACAAAGCATCTTCCACTGTTATGCCTTCATCCAACTCAGACATAGCAAAAATTTTCTTCCCATTTTTATGCTTTTTCCTGTTTAGCTTCTTGGAACATTCTGTCATTGGTACAGCAGGCACATGCCACTTAGCAACCATGAGGCAGTTTCTCAGGTGGGGGTGAAGAGAGGAGGCAGAGAAAACTCAGCATTAAGATGGAGGCCATGGGCAGCAAGAGGGGCCGGTGAGAGAAAGAGGTAGAGAGGGGTATAGGATAGGACACCGAGCCTGCAATGTGGAGTGCGGGTGCAATGTCCTCATGCCACAGGGGTAAAAAGTTTGAGAACCACTGTTTTAAGTGAAAGAAGGGAAACAAAAAACTTTAATAATTTCACAGAGGATTGGAACATATTTATTGGTGCATATTTCTCAAAGAACTTAAGATATTCATTTGATTTCCATAATATGTATATAAGCAATATGAATGTAATATCTACTATAATTGTTTTTGCAAAATTAAGCATTACTTTTTTAAATAAAATTATTTTTAAAAATGCTTCTCATTGGATTTCAGTCTGCTTGTCCATATTGGTTTGAAATCTTTGGTAAAACTACAAATCCCTGGTAAAACTATTTTGTATTCTTAAGAATTTTGGACCCAGCAAAACATTGTGTGGGTCATGTTTGCAGTTCTACCTGAATTCTGATACAGAAGATCATGTGAAGATACACTGCTGCTTCTGTTGTGCTTAAAACAGTGAAATCTGCTGTGTCACACCTTTATATCAATCATGTTCACCTCACTAATTTTTCCTGGCAATTTCTTTGAGTGGATAAAACCGTCCTGCGTAAGAATTCTACTCTTCTTTAGTCACTTCTGCAAACAGAGGTGTAGGCAGAGATGCGTACATTCAACTGTGAGGAGGAAGAAATCCCCTTGGATCCATAATTCTGGATCAGGACACTTGTGTACATTGGAAAGCGCATAGATTAGTGCTGAGACACAGAGTGGCCAGATTGAAATGAAATTAAACTTAACAGTTGTGCTGACCTAGATGAACTCTTGTGTTCATTATTTAATTTTTTAATCAATTATTTTGGAACATTAGAACTGTTGTAGAAGTAGTCTGATTATTTCAAGTATTTTCAAGATCCTTGACAATGAGCTGGTAACAGGGACACCCAGTCTAGTTTGTGTGCTCATCTCCTGTTTTTTTAAACTTTCAACAATACTGTTCTCTGGACTGTTAATCGTAGGTTTGGGATAAATCTTGACGTTGGGTTAGGAAGGCAAATAAATTGATGTCTATCTAATTAAGCCTGACACTTTAACTTTTGCTATGTTGGTTTTCATAGATAGCATTTTGGCAGGCATTCAGTCTTCTGTTGTATGTGCAAAATTGAACAAAAACTCCAGTGAAACTCAAATTGCCTGACTGTATGCCAGTCAGTGGCCTACATTTTAACTAGAGAGACTGTGGCCTATGCTTTGGAAGGAATGTGGATTAGGGGAACAGTTTGAATTCTTTCAGGAGATTGACTGATAAAATTTTTGGACCTCAAGGGCAGTAGTCCTAGCTGGCTAGCTCCAAGGTACATCTTGTGACAATCTGAAGCTTGATTGCTCCCTCCTAAAATGATATAACAAGTAAGGACCACAATTCATCGTATTACTAAAGTGGAGGTTGCTGGAGGAACTTGCAAAGAACTGAAGAGAAAGGTCGAGTCAGGGTTATGTGAATCTAAATTACTGTTTTTTGTCCTTGGGAAAGATATGGACACAGGTGAAGGGTGAAACCCTGTACTTCTAAACCTTCTCCTTTTCCTCCCGTACCACCTGTGGGACTTGTGATGGATATACTTTTTATCTGCAAGCTAGAAAGTTTCCCACAAGATTTAGAACCTTTTGTGACCCTATGAATGAAAAACCTCCATGAGCCCCAGTCATGAACAGCCCTGCTAATCATTGATGAAAATCTTGCTAGTGATTGACAAATGACATGCACATTATGCCGGAAGCTGAGTATCTCTGTATGTTATTTCTGAGCAGTTGCACACTGCATGGTCTGCTTTGCAGGCCAATACAATCTGTTCTGGAATGTGTGTTGCAACACTCCATTAAAGAAAAGTTTGTTTGTTTGTTTGTTTGTTGGATTACTGTCCCTAGAATTGCCCAGCAAGCATGCTCACTGGGCATGCTGTCTGGGGAGATTTTGTGAGTTGTAGTCTAGAAAAGCAACTTCTCCAAGATGTGATTGAAAAGTTTACCCAGTCTTAATGAAACCATGGAAAAGTGCACCATGAAAGTATATGGGAACATTTTACAGTCAGCCTACTACATTTGCAGGTTAAGCATTTGAGAATTTGATTATTCATGGATTGTGTTGCTGGGTGGGAGGGGGAAGGGGATGGCATGGTTGGACAGAGGGAGGGAGTGCATATGTGTTCAGTCACTTGGGCAGGTGGGAGGGTGAAGGACCTGAGATGGGAGGAAGGAGGACATGTATATTCACTCACTTGCTTGGGTGAGAGGGTGTAGGGGATGGGACATGAGGAGGAAGGGTGCTTGTGATCACTCACACAGGTGAGAAGGGGGTGAGATGAGGAAGGCAGGGTGCACATGTTTGCTCACTTTCACTCCCCCATCCCACCTATATGAGTGAGTGAGCGAGCAGGCAAGTAAGGAAACATGTGCTTGGCCAGAGCCAGCCACCCCAACAGCAGAGGTACTTTTTTGTGCTTGAATGTGTTAAATACAGTTTTGGGGGACTTATGATATTTGTGTTTCTTCCATTTTTGCAGTGATCCGGCTTTTCTAACCCCATCCAGAGTGGAGGGCCAACTGTAAAAGTACAAAAGAATCAGAACAACAGCTGAAAGCACAAAATGTGTGAGGCAGGTGCCAATGGAACTATAGAGAAAGCAGTCCATTGATTTAAAATTTAATGTTAAGCAATTTAGTCCCTGAAGAAACTAAGTGGTTTCACTTTCTTATCCATCCCTTTCTAGATGATGTATCACCTTTGAGAACTAATAAGAAGAAATAAAAAATGTGTGTGTGTGTATGTATATATATAGCGTGTGTGCATATGTACACACACATACTCCCTATATTACTCATGCTGAGTGATAATGGAAAGAAAATGAGAATTAATGATCTGAACTGGACAGTTCCAATTCAGAAAAATTAAATAATTTATCATGAATTTCTGTGTGTTTGCATTATGAGCCTTGGCTTGGGAAATTCCTTTGCTGAGCCAGATTTAACAACATGAGTTAACAACATGAAATCAATCATCCTGTTGTGGTTGTTTAAATTTCCTGTTCCTGGCATCTTTAGTACCCCGGAGCTGTCTATGTTGCAATCCAGGGATGGGAATCTTTGCTAACTAATGAGAGGGTGGGATACATTTTATCACTTTTGGGTTCCCAGAAGGACCTTATGAGGTCAAGACTGTGGCATGTATTATTTCGCACGTTTGGGTTGATGGGCTTGTGCTATCACCTGCACATGGCTGCTCCTTCTTGTCTTATCTTCTGCAGCTTCTGGTTAAAACAGCAAAGAACTGTGATAGATTTGCAAGAGGTTTTATGTTTGTACAAAAAGCAAAAGGCATTTTGTGGAGGAACCTGATCAAAAACTTTTAGCTGGAAATCCAAGGAGGAATTTAGCAGATATGCCTCTCTGAATCCAAACCCTTTAGTCTCCTTCCCTTTCCCCCCATACTCTAAGCATTTGTTTATAAATATTGCACCGATATTATATTGTCAAAAAGACTGTGGTTTCAAAGTCATTTGTAATAAGAGAAATGTGTGGGGAGTGGTTTGATCAAATTATTTCTGTTAGAGAACTGAGGAACTTAGTTTCTATTGTTGTGGGACTGGAGAAGGAGATAGCTTTGACAAAGAAAAGAAAGACAATGTAGCAAATAATATCATTTTTTAAAAAATATTCTGATTAAAGTTACATTTTTCAGCAATTCATGTATTTCTGTCTGCAACAGTAATATCGATAGCTTCTTCCAAAGAGGTGATATTTCATTTGTGGCAGTAAATTTCAGCAAGTGTTACATTTCAAGCAAAGCTTATAACCACTCAACAAAGGTGGAGGGATGATTGATATATGAATTTGTATTAGTTCTATCAAAACTTAAACATACACTTAACCCTTCATAATCTTCAAATGCTGTTCTCTCAAATGCTTTCTTTGAGCTACTGAACTAGCATGATCACTTGCAAACGCTGGATCATAAGGCACTGTTTTAACCTGCATACACAACTAGTATCTCACTTCACAGGTTTTTCTGTCAGATCCTAACTTAATAATGCATGTTATTAGAATAGCAGAATAACACACACACACACACACTGTTACTTGCCATTTTATGCTTGCATTTTCTTCATCATGTTAATGTTCCTGTCAGCAGTCATTAGTTGCTGAGATTGTTTCAAGAGTGTTCTTATCTGTGGAGTACTAGGTTCTCAGCTCTGTACTTATCTCTTGTTATCATTTGTCTACTGGTCTGCTTAGTGTCAAGCAAATATAGTCTACAGGAGTACAATAACAAATCCTTTCCTCAAAGTGTGTGTGTGTGCCTTTAGGTTGCCGTTGACTTATGGTGACTCCATGAATTTCATAGGGTTTTCTTAGACGAGAATATTGAAAGGTGGTTTTGCCAGTTCCTTCCTCTGAAATATAGTGTACAGCTCGTGTTACTAGTTGGCAGTCTCCCATTGCAGTACTAACTAGAGCTGTCTCTGCTTAGGTTTCAAGATCAGAAGGAATTTGGTTGTTTAAATCATTATAAAACAGTAGTGTGATCTTCACAGGAGCCTACCTAATTTAGGTATTTCAATGTTGCCTTGCTGCTGCAATAATCACACCCTGAAGGAATGCAAAACATTGGAAGGAATTACTTACGCATCACAAAGAGATAAGTAGAATTCTTTGGTCTCTTGGTTGCAAATTTTATGGAACTCAGTCAAAATATGGATTATGAATAATATCTATCCAGGATAATTGACACAGATTTACATGGGTGGTGCCTTGTGCAGAGTTAGTCCACCTAGCACTGATCTGTCTCCACCTAGTGTATTGTTTGGACTGACTGAAAGTGGCTCATCATGGCTCCAGGGAGGAGACGTATCTAAGGCCCTTTTCACACGGGGAGGAAGAAACGGGGGAAAACGCGCTGAAATGGAGCTTACCTGAAACCGGGTAAGTCCGTCGCCACGTGGAGCAGTGCGAGTTCGCTGCTCCACACTCCTCGGCGTCCTGCGGCGTCCAAAATGGTGGCTTACAGCTGGCAGAGGCTCTCCACCAACTGGAGAAGCTTGCCAGCTGGAAAGCCCACCCCCGGCAGATCTGCAGGCACGCACTTGCGCGCGCCTGCAAATCTACACTGGGCACTGTGACGCGGCTGCATGCAGCTGCACGCCCCGTGCTTTTTAAAAACCTCCTGAAAAGTGGATTTTAAAAAGCACGCGGAGTCACCACTTCCGGTCGCCCTAGCGCGGATTGGGGTGTGGAACTACGCTAAAATAGTCCGCCCGAATCTGCTTTATAGTGTAGACGACCTCTGTCAGAGGTCGCGCTAGACCGTTTTATTACCCCCGTGTGGAAAGGGCCTAACTCTACTAAGAAAGTCTACTGATTGAACCTGGAACCTTTTGCTAAAAGGACGTACGTTGTATAATACCTGTAAGCTTCACCCCTTGATTTTTTTTCAGAATGATGACAACTTCTTAAATGTGATTAAGAGAGTGGTGTCAAGACACCGGGACCAGGGAGGTCTTTTGGGTAAGGCCAGGGCTATGCCACTCAAGGTCTGCTATATCTCTACCTTCTTAGAAAATGCAGAGCCCTTCTACACTTTTGTCCTCCATTGGTTTTCTCTCTCAGTCTGTCTCCCTCTGCTGCTTCGCTAAATCTGCACCCTTTCAGAGATAGGGCAAAGCATGGATTTATTTATTTATTTATATTTATTTATTTATTTGTATCCCGCCTCTCCATATGGATCGAGGCGGCGAACAATGATTGGACGCAGAGAGGACACGCACCTTTTTGTGAAGTTTTCACTAAATGGAAATAGGGTCTAGAAAATGGAATCTGTGATCCTATTTCCTGTTTCCACTTGACGCAGAGAGGACACGCACCTTTTTATTTTCAGCTTTAAGCCAAAAATGGTGCACAGTCGCGCAATGCTCCCAGGGCCCTCATGCACTTACCTGCTGTGCGGTGCGTCAGGAGCCGGGCCAGTTGCGCTTCCTGCCGCAGTGCTAGCCTACAATTCCCAGGTTGCGCTGCGGAAGGGGTGGGGCGCTCGCGCAATACAATGATTGTATTACTTGTGGTAGTGTGCATAACCCAGTTCAGAGCAAAGACACTCTATTTAGACACCTCTTATAAAAATGTAAACAATTCTTTATTTTACAAACTGTCAGAGTAAAAGGTAGTTGGTAATTTAAGGAGTATCAACCAGCACGAGAGTATATGTAAACTAGCCAACGCTTTCTTTTCTCTCTAACGCACTCTCTGAGATAGGTCTTTCCCTCTCTCTCAACTCCAAGCTCTCTCTGACTAGAGCCTTCAACTCTGTTTCAGTTAAATTTCCGTTACTCACTTCCCCCATCTCGCCCCTCCCTCAGGCTATCCTGGGTGTCATTTCAACAGCCAATCACTTTTAAATACTCTCAGTTGCTAGAGTGACTCTGTTGCTAAGCCCACCCCCCGGTTCATCACAAGTGGAAACAGGAAATAGGATCACAGGCCATTTCCGCACAGAGTGTTATAGCGCTATGATTCCACTTTCAACATCCTCTGGAATCCTGGGGTTTGCAGCTGGCCCCTCCCGAAACTGCAAACCCCAGGATTCCAGAGGATGTTGAAAGTGGAATCATCGCACTATAACAGGTTAGTGCGGAAATGGCCACAGATTCCATTTTCCAGGCCCTATTTCCATTTAGTGAAAACTTCACATTAGCACAGCCATCCTAATGTCAGGGCTAATGTTAAATGTTAATCAGAGCTGTTTCTTAACCAGACTTTTCTAACCAGCCCCAGTTCTTTTGTCAAAAAACTACTTAGTAGCTAACCTTGGTAAGTAATAACCATAATTAATTTTGTGCCCAAGATATTTTTTTTAAAAAAATGTTTATTAAATTTCTTTAGTTGTATAGACAAATTCTGGGCTTTGTCTAGACTAAAACACAGCAAAATATGATAAAATTGACAAATGAAAAACCAGCAGATTAAAAAGTCCAACAAATATATATCATCATAAGATGTAATATATAAGAGTTTGTTTATTTGTGTCGGGCAAAGACCTCGTACGATTGGCTGCCTAAGAAGATTCTGTGGAATCCTGGAGTTTGCAGTTTAGTGAGGGGCCTTTAGAATTCTTAGCAAGAGAGCTCTTGGGCATCATTCAACAGTGCCTGCCTTGAATAGGCCAGTTGCTGTGGAGATGAGGTCTAGCAGCAGGGAGGAGGGCAGTCTATTCTCTCAGGAACTCAATCTCTGTATGTTAATAACTCTGAATACAGATTGGATTGGAGAATATGGGGAAAAGTTACAGGAACTGGACAAGATAGCTTCGGGAATTAGAGACACGGGCTCTCAAATCTTTCTAACAAGTATTACCTATGAGAAAATAAAATGGTAGGCAATACCGGGTAAATACACTGGGATACTATAAGTTACAGAAGATAAAATAGTCAGTAGGAATGGGAGTTAAACGACATTACCAGTGCTTAACATATCTTTCTTGTAACATATCTTGTAACATATCTTTCTTGCCTATAGTGCCTTTCTTGAGGTAAAGAATGAATGGGACTCAAGCTGGTTATAATTATTAAAGTTCTCTTCTAAGGCCCTTTTCGCATGCAGTTTCTTTTGCGAGAGGGCCCCTTGAGCGTCGCGTAAATGGGAGTGGCGGTCTGTACGACGCACTCCCATTTATGCGACACTCAAGAGCCGGACGCAGAGAGGACACTCACCTTTTTATTTTCGGCTTTAAGCCGAAAATGGTGCACAGTCGCACAATGCTCCCAGGGCCCGCGTGCACTTACCTGCTGTGTGGTGCGTCGGGAGCCGGGCCAGTCGCACTTCCTGTTGCAGTGCTAGCCTACAATTCCCAGGTTGCGCTGCGGTAGGAAGGGCCGGGGCACTCGCGCAACCAGGAGGTGCTGGAGAACTCAAGCAGCAGGGAAGCAGCAGCATTCCTGCTGAGGCTTGTCGTGCGAGATGCCCCCCCTCCCAGCCGCGCAAACGGGTAACGTGCGGAAAGGGCCTAAGTTATTTCTGAATTTTCTGAGAGGTTGTTCCAGGCATGTGGATTTGTTTTTCTGTTTTTATCACAAAAAAGCAGGAAATCTAAGGTTTCAAAGCCATAGTGGCGCAGTGGTTAAAAGCCCTGGTGGCGCAGTGGTTAAATGCCAGTACTGCAAGCCACAAGGTTGTGAGTTCAATCCTGCCGGGCTCCAAGTTTGACTCAGCCTTCCATCCTTTCGCAGGTCAGTAAAATGAGTACCCAGCTTGTTGGGGGCATGTATAGAAATGTATCGAAATACATGCTAATTGTAAGTTGTTCGCTGCCTCAATCCATATGGAGAGGCGGGATACAAATAAATAAATAAATATAATAATAATAATAATAATAATAATAATAATAATAATAATAATAATAATAATAATAATAATATAGGCCTCAAAAGTACATTGTGATCTCTGCCATTCATAAAGTAAACAATTCTTAAGTCACCAAAAAAAATTAAACCTAGTGGTTTCAGTTCACTTAAACTGAGATGTGAATAAGCCATTGATAAATATTAGTTGTGATTTACTGAAATCTCATTGCTTTCAGTGGGACTAACATTAGCTAGACTGGAGCCAGTGGTTTGTCCAGGACACCATAGTGTATGTAGATAGAATATATTGTGAATATGTGAGAATCATGTGACCCTCTAGCTGTTGAATTACAACCTCCTTAACCAGCACATCCAATGATGAAGAATGGTGGAAGTTGCAATGCAGCAACATCTGGAGGGCTGCATGATTCACAGCTCTTATGAGCCGTAATGTCAATCAGAACAATGTCAGTCAGCTGTTTTTGCTTGGTATCAGCAAACAGATGCCTCTAGCAGTAACATTGCTGCTTCTGCAATACCTGGGAGGTTGCTAGATGTGGGTGGCCAATGATTTGTTAGGACAAGCTTTGCTAACTGCAGACTTAAGAACAATGTTAAAACGCAAAGGAAAGAGATTTCTTTCCCCTAGTGTTGTGAGCAAACAACTATAAACGAATGAAAAAGAAACCTCTTTTTTTTTATTTTTGAGATAGAACTGCTAACGGTGGTCCTTTTCTAGCCTTACAACTAGGAAACATCAAAGAGGCAACCAGCAGCATTGTCTAAATTGCAGGAAATTATGTGTGCCTAATAACCGAAAATTAAAGTGTAAAATGTTAGTCATTTTATTCTACTCTTTTGTGCAAGCCAGCAGGGATTTAGTATGGCATGGGTTTTGTTAGGCTGGTGCAATTGTTCTGGTGTTTTAAGGGGTACTCATGTTTGGGACAAAAGATTTGGGGGCAGAATCTTGGCAAAGTGTGATGCTTTCATCTTCCGTAAAATTTCATTTTGAGATTAAGACTTGTGCATTCAGGTTCCCCACTGAAATAAAAGGTGTATCACATTGTGACTGATTATATACAATATTGTAAAAGGATGCTTGCACATTAAAAACAAAGAAGCAAGTGAACAAGCTTTGCTCTAATCAAGCATACTGTCCTTGGCAGGAGGCTTCTAAATTTGAAAATGTGAAATTTTCCAAATATAAGTATGTAGATATATAGTAGTTCCACAAATCTCGTATACATTGAAGGATCTAAATTAAAGCCTTGTTATAAGGAATATGAAAATGAAATCTGCTGAACTAATAACATGATTCTGTTTATTATCAATGGGTTGAGTGCACAAAAAGAACCCATGTACTCATTTCCAAAGTATGCTGCAAATGCTTAAGACTATAATAGACTTCCTGATTTCATTTGCTTTTTCTTGCCAGCAGACAATTGCCTGCCACCACCTGGTGTGTAAATTAGGAGGACCACTGAATTCTTCAGGTTACACAGAAATCAAAGACATCGCTTGATTTATGACCAGGAAGGAGACTTCCCTTTGTATATTTGTATTGTAGTTCATGCCAAAGGAATTCTTACTGATTTAACTTCTTTAGGTTTGAATGTGGGATTTTTACGACTTTCTTTTTAATTTATATTTTTCAAAGAAGTAGTAATTAAGATAGTTTGTCAGCAGATCCATTATATACCCCTCCCAGTGTTCAAGCATGAATCCTATAACTCACCGTTTAAAAAAATTTGCCCCAGGCTGACATTTGGCACAAAGGATTTTAGTGCAGAAGAATTTTTCTGAATGATTATGCTATGGGCACAGCTGCTGTGTCATCTTTCATAGAACCCCAAATCGTTCATCTAACTTACCAGGGAAAAGTCAATATTGCAATATGACCTTCTATCAGCAGAACTCATGGTTGTGGACTGGATTTTAGTTAGGTGACAGACTCAACTTTAGAAAAGTGATGGAGATGGTGTAACTCTCCAGATGCTGTTGTATTGCAGTTCCCATTGTCCCTCATCATTGCCTATAAAAATGGCAGTCCAACAACCCCGCACATTCCTCACCCCGCCTTGATTCTTGTTGTTGTTTTTTGTCATTGTTCTTGTTGTTGTTTCTTGTTGTAAAATGAGAGACTTCCAAGAGCCCTGGTCATTAGCATTCTGGCCAGGTCTCGCAAATTCAGAGCTGTGACTTCCTTGACAGACTCAATCCATCTGTAGTGTAGACTGTAAAAAAGATTTGGACAAACTGTTCTATCAAATAGAGCACAATTGTGTTTAAATCATGATACCACTTGTACTTGTGATTGCTTGATTTAGTGCTAAAGCACACAACCACTAGAATAATAAAATTGTTTCCTGAAACTGCTTACTGAATGCAACTATAAGCATAGTACCCTTTTTGTGTATGACATGTCAGCTGTAGATATGTACTATATTTGCTGGCATATAAGACACCAGCATGTAAGACGCATTCCATTTACATGCTGGCAGATACGATTTGCGGGAGCATAAGATGCAGTGGCATATAAGACACACCCCATTTTCAAACAGTATTTTCCAGGGGGAAAAGTGAGCCTTATATGCCAGCAAATAGGGTATCTATTTTGACATGGTCTGTTGTTATGTGCCTTCAAATCAACTCCAATTTATGGCAACCCTGTCATAATATTTTCTTGGCAAAGTTTATTAAGACAAGGTTTGCCATTGCCTTCCTCTAAAGCTGAGAGAATGTGACTTGCCCAAGGTTATCCAGTGGTTTTCTATGGCTGAGTGGGAATTGGAACCCTGGTCTCCCAGAGTCCTAGTCCAATACTCAGATCCCTAGAACCTTCTGGTTGTACTTGCTAAATATTTAAATGTGCATACTTCACATCTGATGTGGTACATACTGTTTTTATATTCTGGAATGAATTTAGATTTCTCATCGGCAATATAAACAGATGAGTATTCAGCATGTAAGGCCATTTGCTCACCAGTAGTAAAGGAGATCATTAGTTTATGGTTGAAGTCTGCTGTTCTAGAATTAAAACCCCCTTCAGTGGATGAGACTGGTCAGTACAAGAAAAGGAGCTGGGAAAAGGCAAAGGCTGGGGACTGGAAAACAGGATGTAACATACAGTGTATTGCTGATTGTCTCAAATCTTTCTCCTACTTTTGGAAGTATTTGCTGTGATGCATTCAGACCCCCAGGCATTTTTCCCATTTATTGTACAGAATGACAAGGAGATCTTAGCTTCGCAGAAATTCTTGGCATCTTGAGTTTATGAGTAGCGTGACTTGACACATCACCTTGATATATTGCCATAATTATGTTACCTAGTTTTTTAAAATTCCCGTATTCCTCATAGGCCACAACAGAAGTGCAAAAAATATCATACATAAAATGACTGATAACTAAACTCAGAGATTGTTGGAGCACACAAAAGGTAGATCATTTAAGATTGTATCTGATTGTTGTCATCTATCCACCGATAAGTGCTCAGGCATTAACTTAACCAGTGCTTCTCAGTCAACCATTGGTGATGTGTTGGCGATGACAATTATCTTCAGTTTTTAAAAGAGCAATACTGTAGATAGACAACTAACATTTAATTGTATAAAGATACAGTACAGTTCACTCCCATTTTAATTTTCTCATTCTCCAGAATTATATTTGAGTGAAGGGGATTAAAACTTTGAAAAATTTTTATCCACATAAGTATATTGGAGAAAATATATACATGTATATGTACACACACACACACATTTTACCCTCAGATTTCTATTTTATCCCCCGATTTTCAGATGTAAAACAAGCAAAGTATGTTGCTCTGTTCTTATTTCTCTTTCTCAGTTGATTTGGCTCTACTGGTTTCTTTTGTTTGTTTTAGTCTGACCAGTTTAAGTTTATATTGTAAAGATTCTGGAGGAAGTAAACTTGGGTGAGGCTCTATAGTGAAAGAGGGTCAGAGCTGCAGCAAAAAAAGCTGGATCCAAAGTGGGTGGGTAAAAGCATGAGTATGTCTTATTTTACTTTATCCTGTTTCACATTCTTTATTGTGGTCTGCGTATGAATGAATAAGGCGGGAAGCTTTAATCTTTAAAGCCCTAAATGAGTTCAAGCTTGGATGTTGCTAGTATAAGCTGGTTCTTAATGCCTACAGAGGAAATTCTGAGGATGCTGCCTATCCTGCCTCCATTGGCCCCATTTCCTGAGAGATATGGATGGGAGAGGAGACACTACAGTAGGGTTCCCAGATGTTCCTTTTTTTTTTTTTTTAACAGGACATCTTGTCTTTTGGGGCTTGAAGTCCAGCCCCATATTGGAACAATAGGGGATGGCCCAAATCCCGTGTTTCTTGACTTGTTGAGGGTAGGTGCCAGCTGCATTCCAACAGACCAGTACACCTGAGCATTTGATACGCAGCAAAATGGTCTTATGTACCAAATGCTGGGGGTGCAACTGCTGGCATTGTGGCTGGCATGGCACTGTTCTTCTTCCTCCTGCACAGCCAGTGAGGCAGAGCAGCTCCAAATCATGTCCCATGTGCTACTTCCTTCAGTCACCTATAGAGGCGAGAGCAGGAAGAGTGGGCACCAGCTGCACTTGCAACAGAGATACGCCACCTTTATATAGACCTGTCTCACATACTGGAGGCAAATACTGCCCTGTGGCCCCAGCCAATTTATACACAAATAGGTTTGAAAGTGAAATCACCTATCCTGGAAGTAGGTTCAAAAAACAACCGGCATTTAGTAAGTTGTTACTTGGAATGTGAGTATCCTTCAACAGATCTCAAATTTTGGACTGTAGAAATAAATAAATAATAATAATGAGAAGGTTCTATTGAAAAAAAAAGTGGTGTGGATTTTAAAATTAAAATCTTTGGTTCCTGGAGGATGAAATCATGGATGTGATCTTCTCTCACTTTTGAAATTCACTCAGAACATTTTCTAGCCTTATACATCTTTGGCCATTTCTGCACTACATTCTTATAGTGCGATTATTCCACTTTCAACATCCTATGGAATCCTGAGTTTTGCAGTTTCCCCTCCCTAAACTGCAAATCCCAGGATTCCATAGGATGTTGAAAGTGGAATAATCATGCTATAAGAGTGCAGTGTGGAAATGGCCTTTGAAAGCTATCTCACTCCCTCTTCTCTCCCCATTTTTTCCTGACCATCTGCTAAGATGAAGAAACCTTGAACCTGGTTCGCTTTTTTCTTTTTGCTTCAGCAAAATGGAATGAGATTTTCAACTCCAGAAACTTCTGCAGTTAGATTTCATAATAGTATGTATAGGCTTTAATCAGTATACAAAAATTAAAATGCATTATGATGTTTTATAGAGGAATTATGTTGCTGTTGTTGTTAATATATATTATATAATTATGTCCCAGAACTGTATCCCTAAATCTGTTTTATTGATCTATGTGTTTACTTTTGGAATCCTGCCTTTCTCCTAACATGGGGCCCAAGGAGGCTTACAATACTTTAAAATGTAAGTTAGCTAAAATGTTATATCACTGAAGTAAAACACACACACACAATTAAACAAGAGTCGTTTTAAAAGCAGATGGTTAAATTTTTTTAAAATACAATTAAAACAATTTGATGCAATTAAAATGTATAAGATAAAAACACAGCACATCATTTCCAATATGGTTCTGCCAAATGATTAAAAATCAATCTTATGGTGTTAAGATCTTTTTGAAAAAATATTTATAGTCAGCCGCTCATATGATGGCAGGGAGCAGGTAGGTGGTGAGTTAGTTGGCTCTCTAAATTGGAAGAAGCTGAACAAAGCCAAGGACCATCTGGGTACGTACATCAGAATGTTGCCTTTGTAGGTTGCAGCCCTGAAGTCCTAGCATCCCAGTGAAGTCATTTCAGTGCTCTGTGGAGGAAGCTTTTAGCAGCAGTTGCTCCTTCTCTTGTCCTTTTCTCTTTGAAACTGAAGGCATAATGGTAGTCAGATCAGTCTTTGGATTAAACAGAAAGCCAAATATGCTTAGCCCCAGTAAGGTTGTATGATATAGTTCATTAAAAAGATAAAAAGAGTGTAAAGTGGTACACTTGAATTCCATCTGCTAAGGCACATTGTCCCCACCCACCTAGAGAGATGGGCGGAATAACAAAGTGAGTAGCAAGCTTTTCCTAATCTCTGCTTCTGTTAATGAAATGCCAGGGTTCAGCTCATTTCTGAGAGGTCTGGCATGTTGGTTATAAAAAGGAAAAAATCAGTATGATTTATAATGTGGACATTATTAGTCCTAGTTGTTGAAATGCTATGTGGGCCCCAGGGATGTTTGTTTAGTAGTTAAGAAAGAACTAATCAGAAAAAGTTTTAAAAAAATAGAAAGGAAAAGAAAAAGGAACAACTTGAAAGAAATGCAGAAGAGAGGGAACAGCACAAGAAAGAGTGTGAACAAAGAACTCTTTCTGAAACCCAGGTGTGTCACCTAAAATGGAAGAGCAAGCAGGGAGAATAAGACTTGCGTTTGCTAGATATTTGTACATGGGTTACTTTCATTGTGATTAGGAAAACACATTTTAAAATATATCATTAATAAAAAATATGCTTAATATAACTCAAGTATTAGTAGAAAATATCAAATATTGGTTTGACCAACATTTGTTCATGCTCCTTCTCTCTCTCCTGGGTTTATGCGTACAGTTAGACCAGGATTATATAGGATGAATGCAAATGAAATCAGGTGGTAAAGTCTGAAGGTTGGAACATAACTTTTTTGTTTCTGACTGCAAATGGAGGATTCATTTTTTAAAATGCTCTTTTATGTAACAAATCTCCTTTGCAAGTGAATAATTAGTATTGTAGGCAGAGGATTTGTTCCCTTTGTTTCTCCTGGTGGGATGGTTCTTTTTAAAATATAGGTAAGCATTCAATAGTATTCTTCACCTGAAATCTGAAGTAGTACAATCCACTTTAGGATGTTAGGCCTCATTCCATGAGGCATGGAGGCCGGGCAATATTATACAAACAGTCTGATATTTGAGCTCAGAAACTAAAAGATCAGCACAAGAACTTGGAAAAATACCATAACTCTTTCAACAGAACTTCCCAGTCTATGTGGCTAGTAGATTCTGGGAGTTGAAAAAGTCATTTTTCCATGCTCAGGTATCTGATCATTACCAGATGATTGCAGATAGAGTTCTTCACTGTCCAGAGCTTCCACAGGCATTCCTGCGGTTATGCTTTCATTGCTGAAGGATGAAGCATCACCTCGTAGGCACCTGGCTGAGACAGTCCCCTTTTCCCTATCCAGACATTTGAGGATGCATTAGGCACTTACTTGGTATAGAAAATAACTAGCATTCTGTAGTCATAGAGCTGGGGCAATTGAACTGTAAAAGTTTTAATTCTTAAACTGGATATAGAAACTAAACATGCAGTGGGGAGGCTTACTTTCTGGAAATCTTAGAGCATCTGGTTCCACTTCATTTGACTCTATTATTTAATGGACACAATTTTGCTCATAAAAACTCATGCAGTACCAGAATAAATACATTAACCTTAAGGATGCCTTGATATCCTCCCACTGTCTGGATATCTATTTTAGATTATATAATGAAGACAGGGATCTTGTGCAACAAGCTGAGTAGAACGTTGCTCTATAACGCCTAGAAATGCTATATTATAACAGATTAATTTTTCTGCTGTACCTTCTTTATGTGGCAGTGCATGGTCAATCTTTTATGAGGCTTAAACAAGACTGTTCCTTTCACAGTCAGTGACTCCATTTAGCTTTTTAATTACAAGTAGCAACTGAAACTATGTGAACTGTTAGAAATTTTTCAGTTGTGAGCAGTGATAGCTTCCAGGAACAACTGGCAAAAATTTAATCGTGCATTTGTTCAATTGTTATCGTAGTAGCAGATACTTTCACAGGCTGCTGCACACCATTTGTCATGCAAAAACAGTTTGATTAATGAAGCCATGGATGGTGGGTAAAAGTGTCTGGAAGTGTCCAGACTGGTTTCCTTTGGGGTATTGGCAAGGTAAATGTTTGAGATGCAGAGTCGGTTTAACCAGAGGATTTATTAACTCAGCTGGAGTTTGATCTGTAATGTAGTTTTGGAGGATTTTGAGTGCTGCATGAAGTGGAAAAATAGCTATGTGTATATGTATATGTCGGCAGGAGAAGAAAACTACTAAATGTATACAATTCTGGAACACAGTCACTAGAACATCATTTGCGAAGGTGTACACACATATTCAGCTGATATCTGAAGTGCAAGGCATGTTTATGTACTTAGTTTCTAATTTAATTTTTATTTTAAGAAGCAGCTGGGGCATGGTATTACACTGAAATACCATGTTTCACAATATATTTCTGTGCAAATTCACAGCAAATTCAAGTGGTCAAATGTCTCTCAGTCTGGAAGCTAAGGGCTAAACTAGAGCTTTCCAAACTGTGTGTTGTGGCACGTTAGTATGTTGGCTGCAGTGTGTAGGTGTGTTGCACGAACGTAAGAGGTGGAGGGCTACCACTCCTGCTGCCGTGGTGAGCCAAGCCTGGGTGAAGGGGCTGCCTCTGCGCCACCACTCCAGGCCAAGGAAGACCCTGTTGAGGGCAGCGGCAGTGGCAGGCCAGGATTGGTGGAGGGGCTGCTTCCACTTACTGAACTACTTAGTGAATTACTGTGTCATGAAATGATGCATGTCTGAAAAGTATATCACCAACATGGAAAGTTTGGAAAGCTCTGAGCTAAGCTAAGAGCTTGAACTGGCAATTTGAATAGGTGGTCATCAGAGCAAGAAGCAGCAGCTTACCAGCAACGACAAGTTACTTGCAAGGTGTATGACTACATTGCATTGCAGCTGTAATACATAATGAGAGATATTTTGGAGGCAAAAATGGTACCTCCTTCTGTTCTGTGTACAGAAGCTAACATGACAGGCAGTTGAACTTTACTTCAACTTACAATGGGATAAAGCCCTCCACCACATCTGTGACATCAGGGAATCTTGGGGAAGGGATTAGGACATATTGTGTAGTCCCCACAGATCTGTCCTCAACGAGAGGGAAATACTGGGGGAAACAGCTAGATAACTGCAACTGCTGCCCCACCTGAGCTTTTGCCAGCATAGGTGATTGCCTTTTTCTTGTACTTTACCATTGTATTGTATTTGTATTGTATTGTATTTTTGGTGGGAGAAGGGCAACAATTGAATCCCTTCATTTCTAATAGATCTGTCTCGATATTACCTACTTGGAATTGCATGGCAAAAGATGCTGTAGGGAAGGATAGGACTTTGGTATCCTCCATGGTAGAGAAAAGGGTTCTTTACATCTGGCATGGGGTGCCAGAATACTGCATGTGATGGGGATGGAGCTGGAGGCCATTTAAGGCCTGATTGCCCCGTTACATGTTAACCATTCACCTTGGTGGAAGTGTCTTGGGCTTGCTGAAGGGCAGGGCCCTGGTTTTGCAAGTGTTGAAGGATGTTTAGTTCACAGACAGTCACTGGCTTGGGGTTTGTCTCTCTCTTTTCCATTTTGTCTCACTGGGTATGGCATGGGGAAGGTAATCCCAGACACATTGATTTTGCCTGGAGAAAGGTCAGTAGAGTACTTTGTAATGCCATGAGCATGGGGTTGGGACATTTTCTACCATATCATAACAGAGTTTTCTGATGGCCAGAGCTCTACAGGGCTGGTGACATTCATTTATCAGAAGTGGGGAATATGTTGTTCCTGGGAAGTTGCAATGGGGTGAAGGTCATGTTGGCCATCCTGGTGAGGTAAAGGGACTAAGCAGATGCCTGCTCCTTGTCCATGGCAGGTAGCAGAGGGTGAATATAAGTCTTTGGTGATCACCTTTGACACTCTTTTGGTGTAGGGTAGGATTCTGAAACCTCCCATAGTAGGGTTTTGAGGCCTGGGGGTTGGGGAAGGGGGGTACTCTTGAGGTTAACCTAGGCTCTGGGCTCTCATTTATAGAGTTCTGAGGCTTGGGTGGGAGTCCTCTAGGTTACCTTCCAATTACCAGGGAGCAACCCAAGTATTTGAATTGCCATTGGGGCTGACGTGTTCTGCCCGAGGGAAGGCTGACGAGGTTGTCAAGGGGTTGATACCTGGCCTCAACTGGACCTGCATCAGGTTGCTCCCCCTTCTTCCTTCATCTCCAGGCCAACACAGCTTAAATATGTTCGGTCAAATAAAGTGGTCCTTATTTAACCCAATTTTCTGTTTCTGATTCCGTTATTCCATGGTTGGTTATCTGTTATTTGTATTAAATATTTGATGTGTGTCCTTTTTAACTTTGGCTGAAATCACATATACAAATAGGTTGGTAAAGTTGATCCATGGGGGAAAAATCAGTGATAGAGTAAAAATCTACATGGATACAGCAAGGAAACGGGAAAACAGACTGTGGAATTAAAATAGATGGTTGCCATAAATAGAAAGGAACTACCTCAAAACTGAGAAGGAAAGGAATAATGAGAAGCTGTAGATATCTCCACTGTGGTATTCAGAGGAACGACAGTATCTTGTAAAGGAAAGGAAAACAAATACCAACCTGAAACAAAACCGAGATTGCTATCTTTGAAAGGAATAACTCTTAAATGAAAGGATTTCTGTCAACTTTAGACATTTAAAATGCATACTTGTGTGTTGCAGAAATATAAGGTGGGGTCAGTATTTAGCTTCTGTGCTGAGGCAGGAGGCCTTTGTTTCCACAGGATAATTAAGGCTTCAGTTTTATGTTGGAGTAAGCACCACTGAACTCTTTCTGGCTTACTTCTGAGTAGGCATGTCTAGGAATATCCTGTTGAACAGATAGTCTGCTATACGATGCACATTTACAAGAGGATAAGTCACACTGATGCTAGAGTGCCTTACTTCTGCACTTCCACAGTAAACATGCATAGCATCACACTGTTAGTTGTGTGGACATTAATGGTAAACGGAGAAGGAGACAAATTGGAGCATGATAGGTGTATCACTTAGCATTTGCAATGGCCACTTTTTTTTTCTTGGAAAAACTGACCTATACGTATCCTAGGCACTGATGGGGGAGAGATGGGTGGGTGGAGGAAGTCAAAAAGACTAGGATCAGCTCAAGTGAAGAACAAAGAAGAGATGGCCAGGATTTACCCACAGGTTGTATATATGATGTTGAAGGAACCTGTCGGGGAAAGCTAAGCTTACTTTACTGCAGAAATTTTGTTTCCAGGTGTCTCTGTAGCCACTTTTAGAAAACTGTCCTGCAGCCCATGGACTTGTGGCAGTGCTGTTCCACCTCATATTGCTAAAACAAAGATGAGAAGCCTTTACTCTGCCCTCCAGAAATGGGTGTAACTGTGTCCCTAGGGAGCAGCCATGATGTCTGATCTTCCCTCATGACCTGGAGTTTCTTGTGTTACTCTGATACATGGGAAGGTGTGGCACCTTTGGAGGGAATCCCAGCCAATAGGAGGTCACATGACACCCCAGGCTGCCAAGGTGTAATATAAAATCCCACTCTTACGTAACTACCAGTTCCTCAGGCTGGAGTTCCTCTTGGTATTCCTACTCTGTATCTCATTTACTTTGCCTGAAGCACTTTTTGCTAAAGCAACAAGACTGAGAGCAAAACATTTGCCGAACGATGCAGGTGCAGATTGAGTTTTGTTTCAACTGTGCATGTTGGCTGTCAAGGGCACCACTTCACATTTTATTTATATAAAAGGCAATTTCTTTACTGTGAAAGATTAGCCCTGTTGAACAGTTACTGCTCAACCTGCAGAGAGCAAATGTAAAGTGAGCTGCTAGTCTGACATTCATAAATACCTCCAGACCTCTTACTCTTCAGCTAGTGGTGCTTGAAGAGTACAGAAGAAGCCATTTGAAGTTAGAGCATGAAATACGGCTTCGTGAGTTAAGTGAAATAAAAGGTCTCTGTGTTAAAGCTATACAGAGTGTTAGAATATTTCAGAGGCAAGTTGCTCCTTCCTTGTTGTTGTGTGCCATAAGTCATTATCCACTTATGGCGAACCTAAGGCAAAGCTATCCTGGAGTTTTCTGGGGCGTAGAATGTGTGATGTTCCCTACACCAGTGGATTTCCATGGCTAAGCAGGAATCAAACTCTGGTCTTTGGGCTCATAGCCCAACACTCAAGCTGCTACACGGTGCTGCCTGTCTTACCCTTCCTACCTCAATTCATATGAGAATTAGTCCAAAACTTTTGTTGAACCCAAATGGAAGAAAAGGAAAACAACACACAGTTATTTCTGGGGAGAAAATATGTTTGTGTTTTTATTCTCAAATCATTTGTCTTCAGGAAAGATAATGATAGTTTGAACTATCACAATAAAACCAGAACCTGATGAGAAAATCCCTTACTAAGGCACTTGTGTGGGCGGAGGGGTGCCAGAAGGAAGTAAATGAAACATATTTAGAATGTTGTATACTGGAGACTTTTACTGACTGGACTATGCATCTTCTGGTTTCATACAAAGATCCTTCTGTGCACTGTTTGACCAGTTGTTTGCCTAATGGAAATCTTAAGCCCCTGAATTAAGCATGCACTCTCTAATTTTTACACACAAAATTCTGGAGTGTCCCCCAGTTGTTGTTGGACTATAAATTTCACCGTTCCTTAACCTCTGACCATGCTGGATGGAGTGGATAAAAATCATAGGTCAAAAACATCTGGAAGGCTGAAGATTCCCTATCCCTGAGATAACCTTTTATTTCTGTAGAATCATAGAGCTGGAAGAAACCACAGGGGCCATCCAGTCCATCTCCCTGCTATGCAGGAACACACATCAAAGCACTCCCAACAGATGACCATCCAGCCTCTGCTTAAAAACCTCCAAAGAAGGAGACTCCACCACACTCTGAAACAGCATATTCCACTGCCGGACATTTCAGAGCTTCTGTTTCCTTCCCTCAGTCACAAACTTCTGTCCTTTTCCAACAGCAAGAGGCAGGGGTAGCTGGTGGCCTACATGACAGCAGTGAATTTGCTCTGGGTTTTAATGTGAATTTTAAAGAGGTTTTCCTAGGGGATAAGCACTGTCCCCAAAATAGATCAAGTACCTTGGCTAGCTCCTTTAAGGTTCAGCCTAAAATCTGGAATGGATTCATCACCCCACTGACATGCAAACTATCAAATGCTGGAGATAAGAGGCTGAACCTCAGGGGTCAGCATGGAAGACCTCAGTAATCAACAAAGCTTTTCTCCAGGAGGAGCAAACAGTCAGAGACTGATTGAGAGGAAGGTATAGGAAAAGGGGATGTTAGGAACAAATCCTCCTTTACTTTCCCTTTTTCTATTTTTATCCTTAAAATACAGGTGTGAGAAACCTGGATGTATCTGGAGTTGTTCTGGGTGGGGTGGGGATACAGTATTTGCCCTAACAAGTTTGACTCAGTCGACTATGATCAGTAAGGAGGAATGTTTCTGTGCTCATGTATTCTGCTGAGTCACAGATTAAAAGTTATAGAGTTTTTTTATGACAATTCCATGGTTCATGTTGGGATTTTTATTCCAAAAATGTTTTATTCCTCTGCTGTCATGATTATACATACAAGTTCTTCAGTTAGTATCTCAAATATAACTATTACTTGTTCTGAAGTCTTTTATTATTTGTGTAATATCTGGATGGGAATAAGCATTTGATACTCAAGCTTGCTATGGATTTCCTGGAAAGAATTTGGAATTCTCTCCCCAAATGTGGTATGTTGTGCTGGGGATAATCTATAATAAAGGTAATACTAGGTTTAGTGCTATACCCCATCACCCGCATGTATTTGTAATGCCAGTGGTTTTTAACTAATTAAACTTGACTTGACTTGAATTTTTTTATGGGCACATTGAGTGAGAGACAGTGCACAAGCTGGTTCTCAGCATCATAACTGGCTGAGTTTCAGATCATCAGGTACAAAAATAGTTTGGGATTAGTTTGGGCTTTAATCTTATCCTGTGCCATCTAGTGGTTATACTGAACAGTGCCCCTACAAGGTCCAGTTACTCAAATTATCAAATTATGCTGGTGAAATATTTAACTGTGCTAATAATCTGAGTATTCGTTGCCTAAGAAAACTCTGTGAAAGCACTGGGTTGTCATAAGTCAACATGTGACTTGAAGGCACATATACATAGTAGAGTTCAAGCATACATACACTGAGAGCCAGTGTGCTGCAGTGGTTTGTGCATTGGACTATAACTCTGGAGAC